>WURT03051539.1:0-33102 GCA_009936505.3 Holothuria glaberrima
AAAAAAAAAAAAAAAAAAAAAAAAAAAAAAAAAAAAAAAAAAAAAAAAAAAAAAAAAAAAAAAAAAAAAAAACGTGTGGAGTTCAAGGAAACATTCTTGAACTATTACGAAAATTTTCCCTCCTTCATGTCCACTATAAAAGGGTAACTAAAGGTTGCAAACACCGGAATAGGGCCACCTGGAAGCTCTGGATTAATTATATGAATCCGATGTAGGCCTAGCCCACCCCTCCTCTTCTCTTTCTTCTCTTCTCTTTTCTTCTCTACTCTTCTCTTCTCTTCTTCTTCTTTCTCTTCCTCCTTTTCTTTTCTTCCGTTTTCTCCTTTTCTTCTTTCCCCTTCTTCTCCTTCTCTTTTCCCCTTTTCTTGCAATTAAAGGGGAGTGGTCGCCCTCCCTGCCTCCTGTGGCGCCGCTCCTGATCTCACTCCCTGAAAAAATATCTCAGTTCTGAGCTACCTGCCTCTCGAGGAGCTCTCTCACCGGCTTCAACATCTTGTTTGCCAACGGACCTAATTGTTGTCTGAAACATTGATTCCCAACGGAGGCGCTATCTCCCCCAAGATGACGCTCAGGGAGAACAAGGGATATGACCGCAGGAAGTTTAAAACCAATGTTTTAAATTTCCTGCGCTATTATCTGCCGATGAGCAGAGTTCTAAAAACAGGACAGTTTTTTATGTAATACTAGAGGAGGTAAGGTGATTGGAATGTGCTCTGACCGTCATAAGAACTGAAGCGGAGGAGAAAGAGTAGTCCATCAACATTTTTCAGGTCAGAGTCAAATTAAGATCAACCCAATTAGGCCAGGCAAAATAAGGTTTCACTTGGAACAAATTGCAACAGCAAATTTTTCACCATAAAGCTTTTTTGTTAGATCCCCAAAACAATATACTAAGAGTCCTACAGAATCCTAGTACAAGAAGTATGCCAAATTTGCATAACTCTAAAGTGGCCGCCAAATGTCAATATTTTGTTATTAATTATGCCATGAATGATGGTTACTTTTCATACTTGGTATATAGATTTATCATTTTCAGAGGAAGAAATATATTGTTTTGTTGGAGGTCAAAGGTCACCAGAGGTCACCAAAGGTCAAAATTTGAAAGCCTTGTGAACACGATATCTGAAGGTATAAAACACGAATACTTTCATACGCACCATGTGGGTACCTTATGGTCATTTAAGGAAACGTACTGAGTTTGGTAGAGATCAAAGGTCTTCTGTGGTCGGTGGAGATGAAACTACGAAAACCTTGTAAAATGCTTGTAAACATGTTATCTCAGGATAGGAATAGTGCATACTTTTCACACTTAGGATATAGATTTGTCATATAACGTAAAAGCAAAATGCCATTTAAAGTCTAGGTCAAAGGTCAGTTGAGGTCAGCAGAGTTCAAAATAAAAAAATCCTTAAGGTAGCACACCACCAATTATTCCTCCATTGACTTACACACTAATTTGGGCCCATTCCGTGCCCACTGGACCCTTGAAGTATTCAACGGGCACACGCTACCCCTCACATGAATGCTGACGAAAAGGCCTTTCACAACGATCTCAAATTCGTGTACCATGACCGTAGAAATTTTGAGCTCGAAGGGCCTATATAATAGAGTGGTGGTTCCTTTTTTTTTTACTCATTCAAATGCCGTTTTGCATAGCGGAAGGATATATTGCAAAAAAGGGCCTGAAATACCTTCAATTTTCTTTATTTTTGCAGAATAAGTACTTGAACTACTTTCCTACCACATACACATAACAAATTGAACACATCGCTTCATTAAAATGGTCTAATCTGTCCCCCCCCCCCCAAAGTTTTTCTAGGGTATTAAATTCGTAGGTTAACCTCTGCTGGGATTCCCCTTGAATTAGTGGTGTGCTACCTTAAATATGCGAATATTATACACTTGTTCTATGTACTTGTTATATAGATTTGTCTTATTAGGAAAGCAAGCGTAGTATATGTGGTGGAGTTCAAAGGTCATTTCAGGTCACTACAGGTCATAGTACCAAAAATAGTATGGCTCCGGTATATGGTTGGCCGGGGATGGACATAAAACGGATTGATTTCTAAGCATAGAAAAGCACAGATATGGTAAGCCAAACGTAACATATTGGAGTTCATTTGGAGGCATTCAAGGCATGCATGACTTTCTTTTAAACCGAAAATATAACTGAAGCAGAGAACTTAGCGTAGAAATACGATAGATTAAATTACATCAGCATAAAGGCTATACGAAAAAAGGTTCATGTATTAAGTGGAATTCAGGAGTAAATTTGAAAAGCTGCACTTTGCAATATGCTTCTAGAATAAAGCAATCATTTTCTTTGTTTCTTAAAAAAAACCTTCAATGCGGATTGTGAGGTCAAAAGATAACGGGCTTAACTGTACAGAATAGCTGTATAAACGAGTAATGTCTCCTAGCAACGTGTAATTAAAGAACATAAACTTGATATATACTTGGCGTAGGAAGGTGTTTTGCTGGGGCTGAACTTTGCTTCTAATCGCTTTCGAGGGGATGTGTTTAAAGGGAGATGGCAGTCACCCCAAGTTTATTTTCAAAATTTGCTAAATCTTACAAATCTCTTATTTTGGTCTCAAGTATCTTTCATTATATTTCTGTATCCAAACATTAAATATTAAAGGTAAACCAAGGAGTTTTCTGCATTAATTTAACAAATGAGTAACGAACATATTATCACATGGTTGATAAGAGCCATTCCTGAACTAGGATGAAGGGGAATACTCATTCAAATTCGGGGACTGCATTTTCCCTTTAAGGAGAGAGGGTGCCCCCTCCCCCTTTGGGTAATTTTTAATGATATGAGGTTCCTTTGGTGCAATTTAGTGAGGCATACTGTGCAAATTTTCATGTAAATCTATGGAATATTTTGGCCTTTTCTTTACAGAGGAAACAAAAAAGTTTCTTCCTTGCTTCTTCCTTGAACTGCGGGGCATGCTTTTCACCACTTTTTTTATTTTGGTCCTCACGCCCCTCACTTTAAAAGCATATGAACCATGAATGGGCAGTGTTGGGCCGTAGGGCGACATATAGGTCGATTTTTTTTATATAAACCAATTATATTACAGCCCAGTTTTGGTGGTTCTAACAGGAGGAAAAATCATAAATTAAATTAAAAAAGCAAGTTTTATTTGTCCTAACAATACTGAAACTTGCTTCATACTATCATTCAAAATAGTTATAAAGAGCGTCACTTCAAACCAAAAAATTGCTAAATTGAAATAAATAACTGGAAGCTTTAATGAACCAACGGGGAACATATCAGATGGATCGAGGAAAGGCTCACGTGAGGAGTCTTGGAACTCGCTTTGGAGCCTCTGGTTGGATTCAGGAGAAGCATTCTGATCAGGCCCAGGCCAGAGGGCAAAGCACTCTTCAAATGACATCAGAAAAACAATACATAGACCTCAAGTTTACAAAGTGATAATTCGTTCATAAAATTCGGACTAATGGCGGGTAGATTTGATAAGGTAGAACTTGCCACCTGACGAAGCCAGGGATTGGTAAGGACGGGTGAACTGAGGGGAATTGTGTCGTAAGCCCATCCAGACAGCACCGATGACTCCATGCAAAGTGAGCGTATCAGCGGTAAGTGTACATATTTCGAGTCTTCGCCGTGACCGTTTAAACCCTTGTTGCTGCGTTGGTTTTTTACTGTTTCTTGCGTGGGCTGTGATGTCAGCATTGTGAGAGGAGTTTTGATCTCTTGTTCAGGAGGTTGGGAGACCACCGGTCAGTTGTGTGTGAATATGGCCTTGAGCAATATATATTCTGTGCAGCCTGTTGTGACTTTGTCTGGGAGATGTAGACAGGTATATGTGTCTTGCTCCTGTTAGGCTATAAATAAACTTAGGAGGGAGAACTCTTACTGTCAGGGGTGAGATTATCAGAGCCTTTAAAGTGTACCTAAAATCTAGATTTACAAGAGAGGTTGGAAAATAATTCCTATTCATTCAACTCCCATCTTGCTTATTTCATTGTAGCCTACGTAGTGCCTCTGTGGCTGCCGCCTCCTTAGGCTGCCGCCCCTCAGAGTTTTTTCGTAGCGATAAGCTGGACGAAAAAAGTCCGTCCGCCAAGCGGGGTAATTCCATTGCAAAGATGTAAAATGTTGAAAAATATTCACCTAATTTGAAATAGTTAATTGCGCAATGATCTGTGACTCCTTCTTGTAAAACTCACATTACGTCATGCTTTTGTTTGAAATTAAAATGTTTATATAACCTTGAAATGTTTATTGTTTTCTTTCATAGCATGTAGCATGTAGAGGGCTTGTACAGTAAAGTCACCCCATAAAGTAAGGCAGTGATCAAATTTTGGAACAAGGTGCAATGGCTTTTGAAAAAAAAAACAAAGAAAAACAAAGAAAGTAATTTGAGCAGTGCAAGAATGACATCACAAATTGTTGTGTAATCTACCATTTTAAAATTAAGTGAATATGCTTGAACATTTTAAATCTCAGCTCAGGACTGTCCTGTGAAGATGGGAGTTGGAACAATTGAATTCACTTTTCAAGCTTTGTGACATATATTTTTTAAATTTTTGACTTTAGGTACACTTTGAGCAGTATTTTTCTTGTTGAAAACGCAAGGTATTGACAGCTGATCTTTGTATTGTCTAGCCTATTGTTAGGAATTCTTCCTTTTACAAACGTCTGTACCGAAAATATGTAGGTTGTAATCTGATATTCCTCAGAAAAGTGGAAAACACATATTGTCTTGAGGTGAAAAGGAACAAGTTTCCAATGACGTTTCAAACAGGAAACTCATTAAACATTAACTTTTGGGCATTAACTAGGTCATATACGTTCATAGAACAATCTGACAATGTCGACCCTTACTTTTATCATTGAATCAAGTTTTGTCTTTTAAAAATCCAAACGCTTAATTGAAAACTGCTTGCATTTCTCGGATTCATTTTTCTGGGGAAAGTTACTACACAGGGAACAAGGATCCTAACCCCTGTATTGGGCATAATATCAAATTGGCAACAAGGTATTCAACGAATAACAGTGAACTTGAGAAAAATATGGCGTTTAACTTCACTAAAAACAAGATTTCCGTTTAAAAATACATAGTTTAGTAACAATATAAAATTCATGTTTTAACACTTTAATCATCATAGTAAATCCATATTCAGTTCTCAACAAGTTAATGTCACCTAATGTCTAATACAACAAAACAAAACTACAAAATCTAAATACGTATGCTGCTCAGCAAAAACATCGAATCTATGTTATAACAAAAAGATAAGAAATTATGAACTGTAAAGATCATAAAACAACGAAAATTAACTCAAATATTTTTTTTCAGAACCCTATGTCAGAAACAGAAGGTATCACATGAAAATATTCGTCATTCAAGGTTATTTCCTAGATTTTTATCTTCTCTGGGCATAAAGTATATGCATTTTAATATTATGATATACCCAAAGTGTACCTTCTACACAACAATACCCAGCCCCATCAAATCAGGGATCAATAGAAGTAAACGACATTATGAAGTTCATGCACATTGTGTTACAAAGTATTACGTCTATCTGCGGAGCGAACAAAAACTGAGAGTGACGCTCTTGTCAGCATCTTTTCAAAACATAAAATCAACCTTTTTGTGTTTGTTCTAAGGCATACTTGGTATCACGTGATTTCCCCTTGTCTGGGTGGAAGGAAGCGGCCCAGAAACATCTTGTCAAGCGACAGCCGACTTGTTCGTCGCAATACCATTAGCGAACACAAACAGTTACCCAACCTTATTTTGATATTTCCTCTGATTTACCTAAAAGGTACTATAATGATGTTTAAAAACACAAATAATGTCTGCTAAAGATAGAACAACATAACAATTCAGTAAAAAACACTTTCAAATAATTGATAAGAGTCATCCATAAATGGGGATAGGGGTTTGCTTATTCAATTTAGGATAAAGGCATTTTCCCTTTGGTGATGTAATTACTGCGTGTATTTAGCTTGGGAAGTATGAATCATCTGAAATTCAGACGTTCGTTACCATAACTCTTTTGTTACTATTCATAAATCATAATTACTAAACACGTTTTGAAGTATAAGAACAATCTGACACAAAACTCATCCCTATGTACTACACCAAATAAAGTACAATACCATCGAATTGTTTATGGTGTATTTGTTGCTGTATGTGCAGAGTGGCACCTCCAGATCCAGCACAGTGCTGGGGAAATTTCTCAAATTTCTGCGATGTACAGCTAGACAGAGACATTACAGTTACGAAATGTATCAAGATTTCTAACAAATACGAGGAGCGGGCGAAGTAAATGACATCTATTGACTGATTACATTGAGTCCATTTGAATAGAACACGGCGTATTGTTTGCATTACAATAAAAAAAATATGATATAGGTTTGAAGAAAACACTCATTTCAATGTAAAGCGTTAAGAAGGAATGTATGTATATTAAAATAACCGTTTCCCAAAACCAATCAAATCTAACACTTGAGGATTTTCTTTATGAGATGAATTGGCAACTGCATCAAATAAATAGCAGAACTAAAGAAATGTGGAGGAATACGTTCTTTGATACCTGTCACCTTAACCTATAAATTGTACAAGTATTTACATAAAAAGCTAACCATGAGGATAAGCAGTGACATCAAGTGTTTATGAACATAACAGTGTATAAAAACGACTGTAACTACACATGATAACTTTTTTCAATTTGTCAAAAAGGAATGTTATTTGATAAGATTAAACTACTCATTTCTGGAAAATAGAACTTGAGAAACAGGGCAGATACGTGCTGCTATAAACAACTTAATATTAAAAAGATACTAGGATAAAATTAATAAGAAAATGATGTCATTTTAATAGGAATAAGAAGAAGGTGATAAGGGGTTCATGCAGCTAGAAATGTTTCTATTAATGTACTGCACGTAATCTTTACAAAAAGAGATGCTGTCAAAAACCCTTCACTTGCAAAAAGTTACAAATTTCGAGATACCTGTTTGACGCCTATAATGGTCAACTTAAAAAATGTAACATGGTTACGGTTCGAAATTTTGACAAACTCATTCTTGCACCAAGCTTGGATCCTAAATAAAACGTCTTCTGTGTATCTTCTATAAGCTACAAGATAATCCCTAAGTATTTAAAAGTACTCGAACAATTAATGGTTCAGTCATAGAAATGGGAAAGGAAGGCAATTCACTCTCCATTCTTATGAAGAAAAAAGCAGCATAAGTGCTTGGATTGTTAAGTCTGACAGATGAGAAAGCCACAAAAAAGTCGACATTAGCGACAATGTAGAAGGGGATGGTGCGTGAGGGAAAAGACAAGAGAAGATATAGCCTACTAGTATGAAGTAAAACAACTTAACGAACGTTTTTGCCACATCGGGGTGAAAATTGCTTTTTAAATGTAGAGGGCACAGGACAAGCCTACCTAACCTCGAAAAGCTCTTCCTTACGGGCGTGTGGTTGAGGGCCCTCCTAAGGATCCCTGGCTGGGTACCGAGGTAATGCTCTCCTGCATAAACGTATGAAGCGGTGAGTCTGGGGATAGCATCCCCAGGGCCGAACAAAATAAGGCCGATTTCAGCCAAGAGGAGAAATGGTGATTTTCAGGGCAAAATATTTGTCCTGATTGTTTGCCGATTTGATAAAATTAAGGATAGACGTCTTTTGCCCCCTGAAATTTCTTTCTGTACGCTCATATGCTCCCTTGGTGGTGCTGGAGCGAAGTCCACTCATGATTTTAGGTATTAGCTACACTGCTGACATTTGGAAGAAGTACTAAACTATCTTCAAAAGGCATTGGTTACGTACTTAACAGACCACAAATTTCCAGTTGTACCATTTTTATTTTATAATACTATAGCCGTGTAGCGTAACACGGCCAAAGGTTGATCCATTTCATGATACAAGGGGCTTTTCGGTGGGAAGGATGATTGATGTACACAAATTGTAAAATAATCATGAGATATTAATCTTTGGCCTTGCAGAGCTTTGACAGAGGTTAAAGTTAAGCCACAAGCTATTCTATATTTACATGAGGGAGTGGTTCCATCGGGGATTTGCTAGAGATCTCTAGCAACTTTCTAAAAAAAAAACGTATGCAACACCATTCCGTTACAGAGCTTATTCTGCACAATAACGCAATAAACGCATATAGGCCTACCTGACTATACTGAGTTTAGTGCTCATGTAGTATTTTTACAGAAGATGTTGGACTAATGAAATTGCCTACCATACGAAGCTAGCTTTACGGCTTGTTCTATTTGGCTAGCCGAGATGAAACAAAGCTGTGGAAGGAAGTGTAAAAACGAAAGTTTATACAACTCGAAGCTCGATGAAAAGCGTTGTACTTTGTTAAAGGATCTGCCCTCTTTGAGCGCAAACAAGGTTCACCTTCGAGGCGGCTGGCCTCTCTCGGGAATTAAATATGGCATGCGTTTAATCGTATCCACCACGTCTGCAGCATGATGGTCAAACTTACTCGGGCGAGT
Organism: Holothuria glaberrima; assembly: GCA_009936505.3. Lineage (NCBI taxonomy): Eukaryota > Metazoa > Echinodermata > Holothuroidea > Aspidochirotida > Holothuriidae > Holothuria > Holothuria glaberrima. Next base: position 8,494 of record WURT03051539.1, read on the forward strand.
CGCTCACCGTACCGTAAACAAACACAAGAGAACAACTATGAAAGAAAGGATAAAGTTCTTAGCCTTACAAAAACTGAGGAGCCTATCTAACGGTTACTCGGTAGAGGTTAAATATGCGAAAAAAATGTGGAAGAAACTAAAACAGTAATATTCCTTAGCTTGCCGATCGCCAGGAAATTTAAGACTGTCGAAGAGCCTGCCCTACCTGAGAGCAAAAATTTCTTTCGTTCTCTTTCCAATATAAGAGCCTTTTAATGATTGATTCGTAGATCAAAAGTTTGGGGGAATTATGTATTACGTCCCCCTGTTCAAAAAGCGTCACACCCCGACGCCACCCATGTGCGGAGCAAGATAACATTAATCACAATTATCCGACAGCAAAAATTGTGTCTATGACAACAAACGGAAATCACTGAATGTAACATTTGGGCCTGTTGCATCTCCCACTTCCATACCCACCCTCTCAATAAAGCACTACGCCGCGCCCTTGAAAGTTGGCTACCACCGAACTTGGCACCGTCTCTGAGAAATGAGTTCTGAAACAGTCACCGGACCGGGCCGGATTTTCGAATGTGGGGCCCCCTCGGACAGTCATTTGGCTCTTTAAAAAAACAAAAGCCCAATGGGCACTATGGTTCCTTGCTGAATGTATTAATGAAACTGAGCCAACTACTGAATGAACCATTATTTCTGTTGATGCATAAGATCTGCTCTGTGAACAATGCACATCTTGTGTTTAACAAACACATTCAAGCATGAATAAATTGGTCTGAAGAAATACTGTATATAGGCTAGGTACTTCAAGGGATATCCCACAAAGACAGTATACAGTTACAATTTGTTTAATTCAATTTAGCAATCACAATTCATACATCCTCAAGGGTATCTGATCCAAATGATCAGTAACCTAGTTCTTTTTTATAAAACTAAAAACTCATGGTAGGATTTAATTAAACGATTCCAATTTCCAATTCCTGCATGCTCACATGTCCTTATTTTAAGGACAAATGCTGTCTATCAAATAACAATCAGTGAACTTCCACAACAGTCCTCTGATTTAGGGGCAGAGAATCTTCTGCAATATTAAAAAGCGGTATTTGATGCAGGTTTTGATAATGGCAGAATTATCGATAAAAATCGTAAAACTATAATTTCACCTAAAATTGAGATACTTGGTGTCCCATTTCTTTCAGTCATTGGGTGAATGTGATCTTAATGTGCTGGAATAATATACTTTTGTGCTTATATTTGACTTTAGGAATTCTTGAGAATTTGCTTTTTGACATCTGGTGATTTCACCTCTGAAATCCGACAAAACTCATATAGGTTTTCTCCTGGATTTAATGCAACACCATGTGAAGCATCAAATCTATCCAAGCTTCGATGCATTGAGATAGGCTATAGTGTTAGGTCTCCACCAAAAATTAAAGTATTTTTCCCCACCATAAGTTATCCACATACTAAGTATGAAACCTATCCAAGCTTCCTACCTTGAGATATTGTGCTAACAAAAAGGTTATCAGTGTTTCACCCTTGGTGACCCCAGATGACCTTTGACCTCCACCAAAAACTGTATAGCACAGCTTCGCACTATGATGGATCTATATACCGAGTATGAAATCTATACAAGGTTCTTACCTTAAGATATTGTGTAAACAAGTTTTTCAATATTTGACTCTCAGTGACCCCAGATAACCTTTGATCTCCACCAAAAACAATAGGATTTATCTTCTCACCATAACCCATCCACATACTAAGTAAGAAATTAATCCAAGCTTCCTACTTTAAGATATTGTGTTAACAACAAGTTTTCAGTGTTTGACCCTCGATAACCCCCGATGACCTTTGACCCTCACCAAAAGGAATAGCGTTCATCTTCTCACCATAACGCATCCACATACTAAGTATGAAATCTATCCAAGCTTCCTAACTTGAGATATCGCATTAGAAAGGTTTTCAGTTTTTGATCCCTGGTGACCCCAGAAGGCCTTTGACCTCCCCAAAACAATAGGGCACACCTTCTCACTATGACGCATCCATATACCAAGTTTAAGTTTAGTCCATCTTTCCCTTGTTGAGTTAAAGCGTATCGAAGCAAGCGTCACAGACACACACATATACACACACAAGTAGGTTTTACATACAAACCGAGGACATCATTGTTATCTACTTTGTGTTTGCTTCCTTAACCGTAACCTTAACAATAGACTGTCTATTGTTGAAACTTTCGAGGACTTGAAAAATCTATTGAATTGACCTGAAATCCATTGTCTGGGTCCTCAACCTGAATGCCAAACAAACTCACGCCAACCTGACTACATAGGTTCCTTGCGAAAGCAAGGAACCAAAAACTGATATGGTAGATTGGGCTATACGAGTAAACCTATCTCAACAATTTTAGGCTTAAAGCCAGATGTATCATCGTAGTGGCGAATCCAGGATTTACCTAAGAAGAGGGGGGATTTTAGATTGTCAAGAGCTACTGATGCAGGGTAGTGGCCTGAAGGTGAAATTTTTACTTTATTTCAGAAAAACTAACAAGGTCCAACTTGGTGCATTTTAGTTGTTGTAATTAATCACTCTGTATTATAGAACCGTAATGAAAGTTACAAGAATAACTGAAACTAAGCTGGACCTAGCCATAAGGCGTTTGGGACGATTTCATTTCAGAAAAAAATGCCCGAATTTTCAGACCTTGCTAAGATGTAATGTTGAGTAAAGTGATGCAAAACAGATTGTGATGGAGGAGGGAGGCTAAGATATGTCGAAAAGAATTTGGTTGTGGGTAAACTCTCGGAACAAATAGCATAAGAATTCAGGCGTGGATCTAAATTTCGGGAAAAAAGGGACAACTTTGTGACTTCCGTAAGCAATGGAGAACAGTACGTTAGCGGAGCGCCACTAATATTGGCGCTCAGCGATTAAGAAAATTTTGGAGGGTAACACCTCTTAGATCACCTCAACTGGCACTTTCCAGGCACTATTTACCTGAGTATGGAACGACATCACAGGCTTGTATATTACTTAACTGCCCGAGGAGCGTACGAAAACTTTCTGTCCTATTGTTTGTTTATAAAAGACATTCGAGCTTCGTCGGAAAAGGTTTTACCGATTAGGGCTATTTAACGATTAGGATAACTCCCAAAGAATGCAAATAGGCCTACTGAAATTTTTACTCATTATGCAAACAACGCGTTTGAAAGTGAGACCAAGGCATTCTGAATATTGCCAAGGTTTTTGTCATTTTCAATAATTTACAGTAGCGACAGTCATTCGTGACCAATTGAACCTCATGGTTGGAATTGCGTGTGTTTCATGAACACAATACTCTTGAATATCAGGCTATTCCGCCAAACAAGTTCATTCTTTTCCCCGCCTGAGGAGGGTGACTTAACAGTGTGTTTTACCCGGGCAGGGCGCATGAAATCCCAACTACCAAATTTGTGATACCTGGCTGGAGTGCAAACGTTCGGCCATATTCATCCATTCGTGTGAAAATAACGGAATTTCGAGCTCTACAATAAAGTTCGTCTATTTTTCTTTCTGTTTCATTAGCTTAATTTTTTCTGCCAGTATATGCCAGTAATGCATGCTCGAAAATTTTAGCAGCGCGGTTTTCCCCAACTTCCTCGATGAAACTAAAAGTTAACTAATTTATGAGCAATCTGAGAACAATTCTCACCTCTTCAAATTCGTCTCTCCTCTCACCCTCCCATGGCAACAATGAAGAACATTTGGGGGCTCATGTGTGAGTATATCTAAATTTCAGCTGGACGGCGTCTCCCGATGACCCTAAAAATATGATAACCTACTCTGAGGGCCCCCTTAGTGTGCAGCTACCCCTGGGCACGTGCCCCGCTTGCCCGTGCTCAAATCTGCCGTGTCACTGATACTAACCTTAGATCTGGGACGTATTTTTCTTTTTAATTTAGTGCCATAGGTATTCTCGGTAATTATGATTGCCCAACTAAGGATTTAATCTTCTTTATGATAAACTGAAACAGGGATTCTTGTGGAGTTCCTTCTTTTTCAATGGTGAAATACTCCTCCTTAAATTTCTCAAATGGATCAAAGTCTTCTCCAGAGAGTTGCTGTAAAATCTCAGCGTGATTCCGAACCTCATTTAGCTGTTCTAATCGATCTTTCCATCCGGGTTCTCCTCGAGACTTTTCGGACTCTATGAGAACATCAACGTACTCCACCATTGACAGCGGGTTTGGTTTCAAAGCAATTTCCCTCAGACGGGCAAGATTTCTCCTGATTTTGTCAGTGAGAACCATAACTTCCATTTGTACATACTCAAACTCTTGCACTACGGCCTTGATTAACTCTTCCGCAGTTTTCTTTTTCCCGCTGGCATCCCTGTAACGAGCCTTCAGGTCTTCCGCAGTTTTTGTCTTCTCTACGATTTCTTTTTCAAATCTGTAAGTCATATTTTTATGAACATCCCACGGACATTTGGCTGGACACACTGTACAATCACAGTTACCAGTTCTGCTCATCGCCGAGCAGTCTTTCTTGTTTGAATCGTCAGGGATATAACACGGATAGTGACAAGTAAAATTACAAGTGAGACAGTTAGTAATGTAGGTACCACTTGAGATGTCAACTGTTTTGGTTACTTCCTCATTTACAGTGTATGTGAAATCTTGACTCAAGTGTATGTCTGTTTCATGTTTCTTCAAAATATCTGATTCAATTTTTAGCTGTTCTAGTTTGTTTAACCCGGTGCGAATATTTTGATGAATACCAATAACGTTGGCCTCCAAGGACTGACGTTCATTTAGAACATCCATAGTTAAAATGAGACTTTGACTTTGTGTATGATTGAGACTTTCGATGAAATTTTCAAAGCTGTTTACTCCCATTTTCCAAAACATTGCGCTAAAACTATCATCCTGCCCTTGTCCCTGTAGAACATACAAGGCCGAATTATTGAATTTCAAAGCACAGTTGTAAGGTATGTTTGCCTCCCTTACTGCTTCGAAAACAGGAGGTGGTTGCGCGTCTGAAAAAGTGATGAGCAAAAAAATGTTGTCAGATATGTCCTTTCCGAAAAGTGATAGGACAGAATCGAATATAAACTTTTGTGGTGCTGTCAGTCGCGGTAATGAAGCTTGAACGACAAATCCTATTGCATCGATATGATCGATTCCCTCTTCACCTTTTGTAGTAAAGAAGGTTCTGATTTGATCTGTGATTTCTTGGTCTCTCTTGATTCCACTTGTGTCTCCGAACCCCGGTGTATCAATAACGGTAACTGTGAATGGTACAACAAAACCTTCTCGGTGTCTGAGGGTGTAGGAAGTGATCCATTTTGTTTGGCTATGAGCCTGTGAACGCTTCTTGGCTTCTTCACTATCATCAATTAATTTGAAACGAAATTTATCTTCCCACTTCACGCCTAGTATGTAATTGACCAAGCCGTTGATAAGCGTTGTCTTTCCAGCACCGGTGGCGCCAACTATCATGATTACTTTTTCTATAGCTCCAATAGTTTCACGACCAGAAAGATTAAGCTCACATTTTCTGATTTTACCCTGCTCTTTGGTATTGACATTGTAAACTTTCAACTGTTGAATGAACGAGGCTTTCTTTTTCGAATTAGCAACCAGTTCGGCTTTTAAAAGGGCGTTTGGTGTTGGCTTCAAAAGACTACTTTCGACGCTGTCCGCAGTAAAGCCACCGTTATCAAGATGGGCTCTTACCCTGAATCTAAAGCTTGAAGTATGACTTAAAGAAGAGAGGGTCATTTCTTCTCCATTTGGATGATCTGATATCTCTTCAAACTGTGGTTCTTGCGAAGCATTGTATACCGTCACTGTATAGCTTTGAATAGACATTCCACGTGCCACTACGGTGGGCTTCTCCCACTTCAGGTGTACCCCAGTGGTTGTGTGCTTTGCTGTTGGTTTACCTGGTGGTGTGGCAGGAAGCGTACGCATTACAACGCGGTTGCTCCATTGACTGTTTCCAACCCAACAAACAGCTCTTACTTGAACGTTATACTCAGTTCCAACCTCTAGATTTGACATCGTGAACTCATTTCCGTCTTCCATTGCAGCCACTCGTTCGATCCTCGTGTCTTTTGTGTCTTGACTTTGGAAACGAATTTCATAATTTAGACCGTTTTGGAGTCCCCGTTCGGGCACTTGCCACTTAATTTTAATTTCATCGTGTGAAGCACAGATCAGTTTTGCTGCGTGCGGTGTAGTAGGTGGCTGAAAGTCTTCATCCACGATATCACCTGCTTTGCATACCGTTACGTACGCTTGAGAGTCGTAATCTTGTCGACTATCCTCGGAAAACGAGAAGTGAATGTTCTCCCTTAGTTTATTTGCTTCAACAAAGTTCCTAAACTGCTCAGCTTTTCTTAAGACTTCCATGCTGTCGTCGACGTTATCGGAGTACGGTGAAGAGGTTTCGGGGGTAAAGTCTTGCTGTGAGCCATTTTTCAAATGTTGCAGGTGTGTTTTCATCAACTTTGTCAATGAATATCTACCACCAACACTGACATGAAAACAGACTTTGATGTCATCTTGCTGAATAGGATTATTACTCCCATGGTTTTCATCGTTATTAGGACAAAAAGTCACTGTATGTAAAGTTGGCAATGAGTGTGAAGATGAGGACAAAAAAGGGACTGGCTCAGGGGTTGATGGCATACAGGGCAGTGAAGATGGAGATGAATCAAGACATGGTGGTTCTTCTGTTGACAAAAGCGATGACGAGGAAACGGGTGTTTGCGTATAGGACGACTTTACTTCATTTGACGTACTTCTCACCAGTTGTTTGTCCGACTCCCGACCTACTGATTCATCCAATTTAAGTATCTTAATTTGAACGTGCTTATGTTTAAGCCACAGATCTATTCGATTGCGTGAAAAGGGGGAGTTTTCTTTTTTGGATAGAACCTTTTCCAAAATTTGGCCATCTACACTTCCATTCCTTACTCTTGCCACTAGTAATTTGATTTCGTTTTGAAAGTAGCTGGTGTATTCTTTCAATATTTCCTGAAATTCCCGAACATCCTTGGTAATTCCTGTCAAAGGCTTCGACCCAACTGATTTTATTAATGCATCACACTCTTCTATGGCTTTATCAAAATGATTAAGAGTGGTTTCTATCCGAGAAGTAAGGGGAGGACTCACTTCACAGACTAATTTAGCTGATCGGAAGTCCAATTCCTCCAGTGGATACAGCCATACTTCAAGTGGCACAGCACCGATTCCACCTCCTTCGACAAAATGTGGCAACATTTGGAAAAGCTTAGCAGCATCTTCGAAGCCTGTAGGTCTGAAAGGAGTGTTAAAATCACTGTAAAGTTGACATCTAACTTCCCTTGTTTGTTCCTTTAAGTCGTCAGGAATATTAAGGTGACGATCATCGTCAAAAGTGAATTGTGTCAAAGCCTTAACTGCGTCATGCAAGGAAAAATCGCGATGATTGTTAGTGTTTGAATGCAGTTTTTCGAAAGAGAAAATCACTTGGCCTCCAAATAGAATAGCACATACGACGTGTGTGGCGGTACCATCTACAAAGACCTCACTGCGCTGAACACTTTCTTTCTTCAGCTTTTTAATGTCAATCTCCTCAAATCTCGATATACAACTGTATCGCAAAGCTACCGTTCCCTTGTGGTCATGAAGAAACTTCGAGGAGCCAGACAGTGGAATCATGTTACAGATGGTGCTTAGACGTAAATGCCCATCAATACCTAATTTGGATGACTTATTTTCAAGTGAGTCTTTAGTTAGCAAAGTGTGTTGGCTTGATTGTTTGGGGTGCCTTGTTAGTGTTTTAGCGATAGTTTCATTGCTCCATAGCTTCTCACCTTCTAAGATTTTTTCTGACCTACAGTCATACAACTGTCCTAGCGTAAATAATCTTCCTAAGGCAGGCAAGTGAAGAGTACTAGGAACAGATTGATCAGATGTCATTTTGGTACGTCAGATAAATGTCAGAACTTAATTTTAAAAAGTTGTTTCCAGCCCAAGATAGCCACGCTTACTCGATCGTTCTTCATTCGACAGCTTACAACGTTATACTCACAGCAATTGTTACGTATATTTAAGCCTAGCTTTAATGGTGAAATTTTTGTTACCCGAACTTTACGTGATCAGTGGTAGACTTTTATCCTTGTAGCCATGATGGCGAAGTTGAGGTTACAACTGAAGGTAAGAAAAGAAAATGCTATATGTATGGTCACACGTACACTTGCCCTTCGTATATTTTCCCTATTATGTGTAATTTTCACTGCAGAGTACTAAAATTTACTTACAGGCTCACATGTAACCGTACAACCTCTGACTAATATTTTACATAACTAAACCAATGTTTACTTTGACATGACAGCGGTTGTTGTTGGCCTTATCTTAACAATTGCTTTTGTAACCTTTATTAAAAATATCACCACTGTATTATTGTCACATTTTGAGTTGTGTGGGCATACAAAATAGTCAAAAAATATAAAGAAAGTATAAAGAAACAAAGATTTAGTCACTTTTTAATTTTTTTCCCTTTTAAACTCCAGGTATTGTTACCGTTATATTAATTTCTTTGATAAACCTAATATTGTTTCTTTTCATTTGTGTTCATGGCAATTAAAGATTAAGTTATATCAGGGGACGACGTGCGCAGTTCAAACTAAACACTTCGATGTATCCACAGGACGAATGCATTATGAGCATTGAAATTATGTTGGCTTAATATATTCCTTGGGCAAACTAGTGCTGTTATACAACACTAACCAAAGGATGATCAAAGCACTATGGTTGAAAAGTAAACTTGATTTTTTTTCATATTTTGGCAGACTAGATTGTCATTTTTATGTTCCAAATTAATCCCTAAAGTTTTCATGTATTATTGTGAGTTTTTGTTTGGTTTTCAAATCGATTCTCAATAACAGGGGTACTTAAGTCTCGAGTGTTACTAAATGGGTGAAAGTATGCCTGACTTATCCCCTTAATCTCTTTTAGTTATCCCTAACATTTACTTTTTACTGAGTAAAATGCGCAATAGGCCTATTTATGTAAGAAAATAAGTTATATATGAGAACAAAGCACTGGAGAGTAGTTTCGAGCAAGAGAAATAGTTTCTATTCTCTAAATTGGGAAACATTTAAATGTAATCCAACAACATATCTTTTATGAACCTATCATACGTGCGACAAACACAAGTAATTTACAATGTGTGCAAGTTATAAATGACTGATAAACATACCATGTGAAATATGACTTCAGTCGTTCCTAAATGGTTGTAAGTTTAATCGGATGCGTTGAACAGCCTTCCCATTACACAATTATCTGCATTGGTACTGGAGTCCTTGAAACAGAACAAATTATGGTGTAAGAAATACAACTATCTCTACAACCATCATGTCTAAAACGTCACCATTTAAGACCAGTTTTATTTATCGAGCGGTCCTTTCTGTGTAGAAGACCTTTATGGATCACTCATTGTAATTTTTAAATGCCTTATGTAACGACTTTTATGCTGTCTTTATTTTTTCTTAATCTCGTAAAATTTTGCATGTCTTAACCTACTTTCATTATTGTTAAAGGTGTTGTTTAAAATTTGTAACTTTTTTTAAAATTTTTTATTAGAATAAAGATCGAATTTAAATCAAATGGAAACCTATCTTGTGGACCATGTAGTACGTTTCATATCAGTCTTACCATTCCAAAAATTAATTTCTGTGGTCTCTTTTTCAAATGTTAATGTGAGGTTTAATTGTGAATAAAGTTGGACCAGTTTATTTCTAAGGAAGCAGTGTTTTAAGGAGGTGCATGTGTCATGGCAGATTGAAATATAGTTTGCTTTGTGGGTTAATTTTGTATACGCTGCACATAGTATTTTGATGTATTTGGCTGATCACACAGAATGAGGGTAATAGGGTATGTCAGGCCAACCATACCTGTTCCAAATAGCAGGTACCTTGATAAATCTATCGATGCATTTATCCAGTGAACTGATATTCATTCTAGCACACACAGTCAGGTCCCTGGGTTGATTCTGCACACCAGTGCATTCTCTGGTGAGCTGTAAAGAAATCTACCTTTAGCAAATAAACACTTTGTGAACTGTTCACTGTTTTTTATTGTTGGGGAATTCAAGCGAGCACTGTGGGATGCACAAGGTGACTGATATAGCTTTGCTGTTTAACATCTTCTGAGAGAGACTGATCTGTAGTGTTCCTGTGAGCCAAAAGTAGAAGCACAAATTGTGGCCGCGTAGTGGTGTATTAATATGTGTGTAACGTCTACGAATGTGAAGCCTGGCCAAGGGTTAGGAACTACGTACCAACAAAATTGCAGTGTGCGCTACCTGTGAGCCATATTTACGGAAAGCAGATATTGAATTGTTACGCCTTTTCCATAAGTAAAGTGTCACTGACACTGGGAAAGTGAAGCAATTTAAAAAAAATTCTAACTTTGAAGCCAACAAATAGTTCTATCGAATGCCACCTTTTTTGATGGGGTTGTTATTTGATAGTTAACCCTAAAATATCATAGTGATTGTTTACATTCAAAAAATCGTCCAAATATTAAAAAATGCTAAAATGAAGTAATTTTGAAAAAAATATTTCAGGCACCTAAAAGCCTAAGCAAACACCAAGAGGGATGAATAGATGTCAGGGTTAGGGAGTTTAGAAATATTTCACACATAATTTTCAAAAAGGCCTCATTGGTCAAAAATCGACATTCACAAGGCTAAAACCCAGACCGCAATTAAAAACTCAACAACGACCAGCTCGATTTTTTCCATTCAAATGCCAAAATGTTCATTGTGAGCTACCATATAAAAACCTTCAAGAAATATCTAGACAAGTGCGAATTTTAAAAATGCGTCAATTCCAGTCAAAAACCTCCATTTTAACCCATAAATGCCCTCCCAATGTCAGGCCCGTAGCCAAGGGGTGGGCATTTGGGGGCCAGCCCCCTGCTCCTTGGGTTGGCCCCCCCCCCGATAGTCAGGCCCCTGTGCAATAGCACACTTTCAAATTTTTATATTTTCCTCAGCACATAAAATGAGAAAAGTTGCCCTTAGTTTCCTAATTCCCACTGGTTATGGCGTAGTGGATGTGGCCGCATAGGTCAGCACTGTCACCACTTGAGGAGTTCTTACAACGTTACGAGTTTTGTACATCCTCAATGATGCTTCACACAACACGAACATACACAGTGCGTATAGATATATCACGTCTGCATGAACGAAACTCTGAATTTGAAGCTGTCTCCTCATTTTTTGTTTTCGTTAGGTTGGGCTTACTCTTCCGACAAGTGAAGGCTCAAGGGTATTGTGAAACTATTGTAATTTTAAGTGGAACAGAGGGGCTCTGACTTATCCCCTGATAAAATGCAGTTTGTTACGTATGAACCATCAATCCTGTAATGCTTAGGCTACATTTCGTAGACGGTACTTTCTTGCAAATCTTGAATGAGAATATTACTGGCTGTTTTTCTTTTTGTGACTATTGGCCAAATATCTGCAAACAATGATGGAACTTTGAATTTTCATGACCTTCACAACCTGACAGCTTGTTTAGGTCTCAGATCACATAATCACAGCTGATTAATAGTATCCCAAAATCACTTCTCCCCCTTTCCATGACACGATGACTACCTATTATGGGTATATTTTAGGCCTACTATTGCATTTAGAGGTATACATATCTTGGTGTGTTGCTACTTTGGTTATGATAATTTCATAGGCCCAATAATGTGGTTTGTGGGTTACAAATAAAGTCGGCATGTGAAAATTGAGCTCATGGTATGAGCGCTCTCAGAAATTACGGGACCTGCATAAAATCAGAAATTTGTACTACTGAATTACTCCCCAGACTCAGATAACGTCAGTAATAGCTCTCTAAGTCTATATCCTTGCCAGAGGCGTACACAGGGGGAGGGCATTAGGCCTTGGACCCCTGCCCAGGCCGGTGAGCAAACAACATACTGCATTCCCCCTCTCCCCGCCACTGACCCTAGCTGTTTGTATATTTCAATGACTTGGTGAGATATTCCCTGAAAAGTTATGCTTCTCCATTAAACAAAACTTATCACCCCCCAGGTTGGTTTGGCCCCCTGCTCTCCAAGTATGTTACCGGACTGCCGGCCAATATAAAAAATTATAACCCACTACCCCCTCCCTTCTCTCTTTTTCATTCACTAAAACGTCCTTAACGAGCTACCGTTCAAAGCCCAGGCTGTGCCATTCATAGCTTTCTTTTTTTACATTTCACCCACGCTGTGTGCTGTGCAATGTGTATGTAGTTCAGTGTACTACAGTGTACTATATCAATGGTGGATATAAAGGGTAAAATGAGCATATCTTTCTCATTTTTGGTCCAATTACCTAAAATGTGGTATCCAATGAAAGAGAAAACTATGTCTAATTATCGTCTGTATCATGAATTACAGAAAAAACCTTATGAATATTCTAATTTGCATAATTTAAGAAAAACATTGTTACGTCATCTAATTTGCATATTTGCATAGATACTGTAGCTAATTTACATAACTAAAATGTTCATTTAAATTTCCCATCCTTGCTCTTTCTTATGATATACATGTTTTTACAGAGAATATTCTTCTAAATTAACCAAAAAATTCCTGAAAATATTCCTCCTTTTAAAACTGAAACAACACTGAAAAACAACTTAATGGAGTAGAGGTTCGGAGGTGTCCAAGTCTTGTTCCCAGCAACTTGAGACAGCAGAGGATGGAGTATGTGGCAGCAGCCTTACCCTCAGCATGTCACATTAATTAAAGTACAAAATCCCAATGTAAGTTGAGCATTTGTGTTTATAAGTAATATTCTAATGTGGTTTGCCTAAATAATGTAAGTAAAGGAAAAAGAAAAGTACTTCCTGATTAGGCTAAAAATGGGAAGTGTAAGGGCTGGCCGGGCCAAGGTACCTTTACAATTGGGTATAGAATTTGTTTACGTCAGGAAGGTATTTCGGGTAGACTGAGAACTGTAAAGTTCTTCAATGTAAAATTACTTTGGGATGTTATATTTCGAATAAAAATTTGAATTAGTATTTCAGGTGTAATTGAAATGATCGTGTTCAGGAGTGAAATTTTTGTTCACAGCAGAAAGTATTGCTAAAAAATGAGTTCAAGGAAACAGATACTGGTGTCAACCGGTGATCGGTAAAGCGTATTCAATTTTATTTAAGATTATTTCAGTCAGACAAAAACCGTGAAAAAATTGCCGTAACTGAAGCAAATCTTATTAAATATAGCACAAGGAAAATAGGTTATGATATTCAGTGCAAGATGAAGAATCGTAGCCAACAATTGAAGAGAAAGGTAGTCAATAATTGCAAAGATGTATGGATATGAGTATTTTGGTATGGTTTTCAGCGAAACAAAAAAGTGAAGCATCGTACTGCCGGCATTTGAAAGTTTGACATGAACAAAACTTTAATATTTGTTTTGTATTTATGTGGTGAATGAGCCTTGTGTGTTATGAAGTAAACCTCATGTGTTAAGAAATTGCATGCATATGATCAATAGAAATAAACTTAAGCATAAGCATTTCGTCAAAGTTACAAATTACACAAATTTTTAATATTTTTCCAAACAAAATATCCATTTTCTTTGTGAAAGGAAAGGCTGGGTTATATGGAGTAGAGAGGAACGGTGTTTTGGGGTTAAAAGATGTTTGGACGCATTTATTATGTAAAACCAGCTCCCTGGTAAAACTTGTTTGGCAAAACCTTTTTGCCCATTTTGAGAACTCTACCTTTCGCAAATAAACACTTTGTTTTGTAATTGACATTAGATTAAACACAGAACGTGTAGGAATATAGCACATGTCAAAGATGGGGAACAGAAAATGGTGAAATATTTCATGCCTAAGAACTGTTTTCAGAGTTTTTTTTCTTTAAGAAAGAAAACGTAACAAACAAACCATCATAAATTTTTAAAGAAGAATTCGTGGTAGTTGATTATCTTCGTGAACCTTCTGCGGCAGGTTCTGTAAGCTATATTATTCGATTCACATTGATTCACATTGATTCACATTCGTCAAGTAACAGATTGATGATAAGACATAAAAACAAAAGCAAGATAAAACGATTGTGTGATACTTAGTCTATACAGCTCCCTGGTCTATAGTAATAGCACAAATGTTACATTTATTAAAATTATTTACATCACATTTACCCATGACGGATGTAGTGAGCAGACGCAAATTAAGTTGTCTTCTCCTACGTCTCCTTCGCCCCATACCCCTCCTCGAAAGATTGAAAAGGGATAACTTGGGAAAAGAAAAGAAAGAAGAGGAAAGGAAACAAAAGAAAAAAAATGGTCTGAAACGTTCTGTGATTATGCAGTTGAGTTCTGTTTCGGGTGTGTACAAAATTAATACCTAAGATCTAAGACCCTACCATCTACATAACTAAGACCTAAGACCCAACTGAAGTACAAAACTAAGACTAAGACCCAACCAAGTACAAAACTAAGACTTATAAGACTCAACAAACTGCAAAACTATAACCTAAGACCCAACCAACTAAAAAAATAACACCTTAGACCCAACCAACACCAACACTATGACCTAAGATTTTCCACCATCATTACCGGGAAATCCTAACAAGCGATCTGTACACTCCATCGACATCGTCACCACATCACATTCTAACCAGGGATATGCTCTAAGCAGGGAGCTGTAACAGCTCCCTGCTCTAAGGTAGCATCTCCCCGCCCGCTCTAACACCTTACACGGTTCCCACGATGCATAGATGTTGTAATACTATTCATGCAGCTATTACAACTACCCTTCATATAGTTCTTTTACTTTTAGCACTGACACAGCCTCCGATATCACACATTTTAGGGAGCAGGGGGTTTCGTTACCTTTGACAAGGTTTCTCAGCTAATAATCTTTACACGTCATTTTATTTCCATTTTTATTTCCATTTAGTCCACCTGTCATGCTACCTCCATGACAGGTGGAATAAATGGAAATAAAATGACTTATTAAATAAATATAAATAAAATGACTCGCTTATTAGTCGTTGGTGTTAGCTACCGCTAACACCAACGACTAATAAGCGAGTCGGAAATTCACTATACGGGGATTATGTTGTACTAAAGATCTAGTCTGCGGTACACGTTTTAGAAATTTACTTCAAAAGGAACTTTTCTTCCAAAAAGAATTTTCTTTAATCAGAGAACGACATCGAGAGAATCATAAATTTAAACTTAAAACTTGTGCCTGGTTATAAATAAAGGAAAGACCAGGAATGAAAGGCGGGGACTGACAGAATTTCCTGGACAAAGGATGTCTAAGGGGGATGGAAAATTATGAAGAGAGGAATGAAGGGTGTTAGAAGGAGGAGAGGGAGTTACACCAAGCTTCTATCACTTCTTCTTCAGGATATGTTATATCACTGTTCCGGTGAAGTCCTCAAATGTGCTGAAAAGCAACCCTTGGGTGGTCACTAGGGCGTGGGATCATCCTCGCTTCGCTCCCTTAGTGCTTGATAAGCAACTGTTCTCCGACCAGTTTTATGTGGATGTAATAGACGAAAAATTTTTCCTATGGAATATTTTTATGCTCTTATTTTCATTTTTGTATTAACAGTTCGATAAGACAGAACTTAATTGATATTGGCAAGTATAACTGACACTCAACCCTGATCGCACATAAAATTATACCGTAACGTAACTTGTATCATCGAAACAACATAAATATCACTTTCCAAATAGACAAGTTTGTAGTACCGAAAATACTGAAAAAAACCAACACCAACCATCATCTACGCCTATTAGCTTGTTTTTTCAGGACCAATGCGTTCCCCTTAAAACCCCCACACAGACACTCCCGAAATACTATTGACGCCCTTGTTACTTGTATTTTGGATAAGCCTACACACCAGTAACAATCACAATTTTGATTGCGAGGGCCGTATACACTCTTAAAAAGTTAGGTAAAATTTTCTGGGCAATGCAGAGGTTGGTTAAAGCTTTTCCAATGTTGGGCAAAAGAACCGAGAAACATACTGACCAACAGTTGGTAAAATGATCTATGTGAATTTCTGTACCCTACATTGGTTAAACGTACCGCTAATTGAATTTTTGAGTAACAGCTATTTCTAAATTTTTACATTCACTGTAAATATATTACAAAACGTTCACTTACACTGTGGGAATTTTATTCTAAGACAATTTGAGAAAAGTGCATACTTAAACAGTTAAAATGCTGTGAAATTCTATTGGAACACCAGGTTTATTTACTTTTCATCTGAATGGAACATTCCGAATTTCAAAGGCATTCCGAATTTTTCAAAGGAGATTTGTGTTTTTCACTTAATGAAGGTCTAATTGAAATAAATTGAAGCTGCCAATGGTGAATTCTTCCAGGAAATCATGTTTCTCAGTTGTACGATACAACATAAAGAAGGAGATATTGAAATATCATGAAGAAAATTGCATTATTAATCGTTAATAATAAAAAAAAAACAAGTGTCGCTGAATATGTATTATAGCCAAACCAACATACTCGTATATGTATGAACTTTCAGTTAAAATCCTACTACTTCTGAAAGTGACTAGCATTGCAGTGTCGGTAACCTTTAAAACTTGTAGAAGGTAATTTCTCTGAGATAGTCTATTGTTGGTTTTTATAATGAGAAGTTAATTGCCCATCAATAGGTAAAGCATTGAAACATTACTCAACTCGTGGGATAGGTCAAACCTATAATTTAACCAATAATTGGCAATATTTCGCCCAACCAGCCAGTTGGGTAATTTTCAGTTTACTACATATTGGGTAAAATAAATGCCCAACAATAGGTAAAGCAATTACCCAACCGAGACTGGTCAATATTTGCCCAGCAGTTGGTTGGACACATAACTGCCCAGTGTTGGTCAAAAGTTGGTCAAAAGGTTTACCCAACTTTTTAAGAGTGTAGAAACGGAGTTTTCAAGTAAGGTATTAGGCCTTAGGTCTTAGTTTTGTAGTTGGTTGGGTATACGGTCTAAGATTTTAGATCTTAGTTTTTTGTTCCTTCTAAATATCAGTTTGGCTTCCCTTTCCACTATGCCCGGCACTCAGGTATAGCAGACGTAGATGAGTAGTCAGTGACAAATTTGTGTGAGTTTGGTTTCTACAATCACGGGCATTTGAAATACCAAATTTTCTGACCCAGCCCAAATATGATGGCGCTGAGATAGTCTTTGATTCTGTGTGCACTCATGATGTCGTATACTTTGACACTGTTGTTGACTGTAGATGACCACTGACCTCCACCAAAGATAAAACAATTTTATTTCATACAACATCCACATAACCGCTGGTTGTATCAAAATTAATGATACTATCACAGCCTGTATGATGGCTTTGCCTGTATGCTCTTATCTATTTATGGCAACATTGTACACTAAAGAAAATGTCATTAATCAAGGGAATACTTAAACTGATTCGAACGGAGAACAAATAACATAAAAACGTTACTTGCAAAGTCCAAAAGCTGATGGTATCCAGGGTCGTAACTCAGGAGGATTTATTGGGGGGGGGGGGGATGTATTTTTGCCCTGCGAAGCGTGCGAACATTTTTTGAGTATAAGCCTACACAGAAAAGAATCTGTACTTATTTCAAGCTCATACAGGTCAATTGTCATAAAAATTATGTTTTTTCTTTACTATTGTTTTATTTTAATTCGAAACTTATTATCAAATTCTCAAAAAATATTAAGACTTTTGGTCATAATAATTTATAATACTTTTTTTTATTTTTTTATTTTTTTATTTCGCGGTTTTGCTCTGCGAAATATATTTTTATTTGCCCTGCTAGAGTTACATTTTTGCAAGCTGAGGGTGAGCAACCTCCTCAACCCCCCACTTGAGTTACGCCTCTAATGGTATCCTCATGGTATCTACAAATTGTACAGAAATCACAGTCTTAACAGACAAGTAAAGGAACCCATAGCCGGATTTACCTTCAAGGGGCCGTAACCTATCATAAAAAAGGGAGGGGCTTTCAGTATCATTTGTGGTGACATTATTTTTGTGGGGCGGGACTAATACGTGACTCTCTCTATGCAGAGCTCCGCCACAATTGGTGTGTAGCCTACAAAGAATGTTTTGGCAAAAAAGCCGATGCTGGCAGATTGCCGGAAATGCCACTTCCAATGCCTTTTAATTGCATAAGACTTTTCTACCTTTCATTATTTAGAAATTTTATCCCCCACCCCCCGCCAGAGGGCAGCTCAGACACGTTTTATTCCGTTAAATTATTGTATGGAGGGAAATAAAACTTGACATATAACCTCTGATGTATTCATTTTGTAATGTGTTTAACAGGAAATCGAAGGTAATATAAAATGCATATGTCATCGATATAGAAAAACAAGACAGGTGGTTTTTGAAAGTCCCAATTCCTGTGAATTGAAACAAGAGGGCCAATCTGAAGGAGGTAGTACAATAATCGTTACATCAATAACCAAATACAAAAGTGCGTTTGGGCATTCTGATGGGAGCCACAGCATATGGTGTATGCATGCTAAAGAAAATCGATACTGAGAATTTCACCTTTCGGCGCCGGACCATTATCTGTAGTCATGTTAATGCAAAAAGTTTAAAATGAAATGTATAACTATTAAAAATAAACAGAATGCATTCATGGTTCAACCGCAGAGCTAGGGGGTTTGGTCAGAGGAGGAAGAATGGTACGTAGGGGAGCTTTTTAGCAGGTAGATACCTAATGCATCGACGGCACTACACCAGTGCTTCTCAACCTTTCTTTTTATTTTGCTACTTGGCTGAATTATTTTCCCGTTCTTCCCCCAGTGACCCACATGCTGTTCAAGATGGCAACGACGGAAGGTTCTCTCCCCTTAGAAAATTTTGATATTAAACACTGTCAGATGTGAATTTGTTTATGAAATTTATGTACCTAAAATGCAGTTCATCTGTTCATGACACTGTTAATTATTTAATGTGTCAAATCACTGGCCATTGAGATATTGACCATTGTACGACAAATTGTTTTTGCACCTACTTTATGAATGAATATGGCCTACAAATGCGAATTTCGTGATATAGAAAAAGGGAGTCACAACATATGGCTTATGTGTTAAACTTTGTTTTGTGAAATGCCCTACAATCTGTTCCCAGATGGGTACAAATTCTCCTTACTAAGTTACTTCTAGCCTCTCCTCCATTTTAAACAAAAAAAAAAAACATATCAAGGACACCTAAAAAACAAATCTACCATAGCTTGCACTTAGTTTAAATTGCTTGTGAGCTATAGTTAGTTAGTTAGTTATAGTTGGTTAGTTAGTTAGCTAGCTAGCTAGCTAGCTAGTTCGTTCGTCTGTTCGTTCGTTCGTTAGTTAGTTAGTTAGTTAGTTAGTTAGTTCATCTCTTCGGGGGTAACGTTTGGCTTTTGAGGTTTTCGCCTTCTCGCATCCAGTGGAAGGGTCTTTTGGAGGAAAAATCCCTTTCTGCCACACTTAATAGCCAAAAATGACAACGCTAATAAAAATAATAATGGTTTGAAATTTGGTAACTCCCCCCCCCCCCAATTTACACATACACTGTTTGCAGTCACGGTCTCCACATACCTCTCTTTTTGGAGAAAGAGTAATTCACTTGCTTGTAATGGGATGTCGATTGTAAATATTTGTGATATACCTATACTTACAAATATTGTCTTTGGTGATTTTATAGTTAAGTTCTATTAAATACTGGGCGTGTTTTGTTTAATTAGATGCATGTCTTTTTAGAACACTTCACTTCACGACTGCATATTTGTGATAATGTAAGCTATCTCTTTTTGTACCTGTAATTTTTCTTGTTGCAAAGAACCAAATGAATGATATTAAATGATATACTTTTTTGTTTGTGTGGACAACCTATCTAAATTATATCAATAAAATTATGAAACCTACTGCACTAAATAAACAGCATTTTAAACTAAATACGCCAAAAGAAGAAAAGAACCGCACAACCCAATGTAATACAGTATCACAGTTTAATTGAACCGGCCTTCGTATGGTCCGTTAAGATATTAAATTTGTTTCTTGCTCCTGTAAGGTATTTTCAATAGCTCATATTCAACCTCTTTCACATCAAATTAGAGGGTTGATCTCCGACGTGACAATCCGAGATTGGTATAAAACAAACACGTTACGTTAGAGTTCAATACAAACTCTCGTGTAACCCATGGTACCGAGACTGTTGAATGTGATGTATTAAAAACGTCTGGTCTGACGTCTCACTCACTCATCAGTCTCAGTACAGTGGCACCGCCATAATTTAAAAACGGGGGTAAGTGGGGACAAGCGGGATAAGCTGGGGGAAAGCCAAAATTTTGGGAGCAACAAAACTTTGCGTAGGCACCGCTCCTGTGAACTGTATAACTTTAAACAAGAACGGGCATTGACTGTGGGGAACATGCCCCATGCCTCCCGCTTGACAGAGACATACGTTCCACGAGTTTGTATTGAGCTATGAAGAATGAACTGTTTTTTCCATACTTCCTTCCAATTGTGACATCAGAAATGGTCTCTCTGAAAGGTTCACCATTAAAATACAAAACAGGGTACTTCTTTTGTAAGAGCTAAATTAAAGGATCTCTAATAACGTGTTCCCAGTGGAATTGTACACTTTATGAATTCTACTTAAGCTTAATGTCCTTTGAATGAAGTCAATAAACAATAAAAAAATCCTCAAATCTAAGTAAATTTCCATAATTCTAGCAAACTATCGTCAACAGCATTGAATTTCCTTGAATTTTCCTTGAATTTCATTAAAATCCTGCAATTTCCTTCACTTTCCAAATTTCCTTGGCTTTAAAAGACCCTGAAATTCTTCGCAAGTCCCCGAATTTTCTCAAAATTATCATTTTTCCTTGAAAGTTAAAGAATTGACCCTTTCTTTTTTCGCCTTTGTATGTCAGGGTGCCATCTTGGGAGAGTGCTGAGGGAGGGGTACATGTAAGGCCTGGCTTAGGTGCAAAATTGTGCTATTGTTATCAAAGCTTTAAAGTGATTATATCTTAACAAATTGTCAATATTTAGTGATAGTCTGCCTATCTTTGGCTGGGTGTAAGATAAGAGATGCTGTTTGAGAGCAGGGGACAACACCCTATTCTTTGAAAAGTGTTTGTCTACATGTGAGGTGCCTTGGATGCAAAATGGTGCTATCTTTGGTAGCCTTAAGGGTCGTAAAAGCATTGAATTGATTTTTATGTTTTGGAATCCTCATTATTTAGTGATTTGTCTGTTTTGGTAAGGTGAAATCGAACGTGGTGTTGCCTGAGGGGAGAAATGACAACTGTTCTCTTTGAGAATAATTTTCTTTTTCTAAGATTTCCTAGATCCAAAATGGTGCTATCTTTGGTAAAGCTTGGGACTGATTACATGATCTGAAATTTTAGTTATTTACTGAATTTTCGGCTGTTGTAACCATTACAGTATTTTTCTCAAATAGGGCAATTTTTATATTCGATTTGGAAATATCAGAGGGAAAGTTGTTCCCCTGCACTCCCCGCCCCGGGCAAGCTACGGCCCTGAGAAGCCGTTTACGTAAAAAGGACGTACTCAGATGAGATGTCTATTCCTATCTTGATTTCGTACGCATCCGCCATAGTCTTCCTCCACAGTTTTTATTTCTGTCTTACTTTCATGTAACTACTGACAAATATGTTTGAAACTTACCCTCTTTCATGTAGAAAAATTAGTGGGCTATTTAATCCACCGTTTCCCGTGTACAGCTTTCCGCGAAGTTCTCTGCAGTGTACAGAGTAGTAGGATGTAGATCGAACTGTCAAGTAGTTGAGCTTTCCACATACACAGGCTGCACAGCATGCGGTGTCTATTTAAATATTCAGTAGAATAAGCCACTTTTAAACCAATGATATGTAAATATATTTATATGCTCTTGGAATTATCCCAGTGTTGCAACAGCTATTTATAGATAATTTGACAGTCTAGCGAGCTGAGAGCTTTCCATTCAATTGATCTCTATGAAAAAGGGTACTCGTCTGGACAGAAGCGAAAGAGAGTCGCTGCGCAGTCTACTTCGTGTTATCTGTTGCACCAACTTTTGAGTGTTGTTTACGCATTTGCGGAGTAGTTATAGACAATGACTTTCCTGGCATGAACACGTGGACGCTTTATTGAAAAAACTAGGCCCTAGAATGTATAACATTGCATGCGCATTATGAACTGAATGCATATATGCAATCGACGCCAATATTAGGCAGGCAAGTCGTATAATAGGGGAAGTTCAGCCATCAATGGCCATGTCCTATCAACGTAGATTAGGGATGAAACTAACGAAAATTATGCAAGACGAAGGCCATCCACTTAGTGTGATTTTGCACAATGAGGTAATTCCGAGAATTGACAGAATGCGATTACCCTACTCGAGTACTAATCGTCACCCCTCCTCTTTTATACCACAATGTATTAAATTACAGAATCTTACTTTCAAACGCTAAAACTTGCCAGCTTGGTTCCTATTTTTTTAAACTTAACTTTTTCTTGGTTTCTCCTATGTATTTTAAGTGTTGTTTGTATGTATATATTTTGTATTTTTACGGTGCCTTTTGTTGTTCATTCTGTTTTATGCGAACATTCAGTTGTCCTTTGTGGGGTTAAATAAAGTTGATCATAGCTTATCTTCCCTACTCCCCCTTCAGGAATTTTCAAAATTGTTTCAAAATAATGGTAAGGGTTAGATTATAGGTTAGAGTTAGCGAAGGTGGAGATATTTGACATGCTCTTTCATAATCCGGCGTCAGAATTACCAAAAAATGTAGAGCAGCTGGCATTTCGGGAGTAAGGGGCGTGGCCAATTTCCAAGAAGTTGCTGGTCCATTGTCGTGATTTGGTAATATCGAAGTGGAAAAAAATTATGCTCTATGTGGGTAATATAGGCTACCACGAAACTGAAGCAGACTTGGGGGTCACGTGATGTAGGTTACCTTAGAAATAATGTAACGCTGAGGCTATGTGGGCATGCTAATAACCCCTACACCTGTAGCATGCCTTAAACGCCCCTCAGGCCTCTAATCACTGATCTAAATATAGGACTGGGACGCAACATGTGCGTCTAAATAGGGGCACCACACCGCTCACAGTAACTACTCTTGAAACGCTACCCACGCACAACCTCAACTGGGAGACGCTATGAGAACGGCGTATTTCGCGTGCGTGTAGGCTAAATTATATGGCGGGTGTTAAACGCTGGCGCCTTTTCGCGTATGTATTGACGAATAAGGACAAAGTTGCAAATTGTTACGACAGTAAAGCGTGTAGTTCTATTTTGAGTCAGGCTGCGAGTCTTTTGCCATAACATTGATCATCTGCTGGTAAAACGTATGGCCTATGCGTACGACGTAATTGAAAAAGAAGTGCTCACAAGCAGTTAAGGCATAATCCTACTAAACTACGCTTATCGGGCCGAGTTCTCAATACATTATTTTGGTCTTAGGGCCATGTAATGACATTATTTTGAGATAAATGCATGGGTGCCAGAAAGCTGAGCTATATCTCTTCCCCTTGATTAGTTTCATTTCGGAACACGGGCCGGATTTGCCTTTGTGGGGCCCTGGGGCACAAACTATTGTGGGGACCCCTCTTGACTATAATTCTCCACAAGACTGCAGTAGCTCAAGTCACGCACTGGGGATCCAGGGCCTTCGCTTGAGAGGGGCCAGACTGGTGGTACCGTGATATGGAGAGGGGACTAGGCTTTGGAAAATTTTCTATAACTGAATGCCCTCAGATGCGATTTGGTGCAACAAAAGTGTACAATTGTGAATTTAATTTTTAACTGGGTGTGAAATGTTATTTACACAATACTGTATCCAATCTTGCAGTACACAAAAGTTAAGTTGGCCGTATCATGCCCACTTTAAGGAATAAAGCGCACCTTCAAATACAGCAAAAGGACTCAAAGGGGACATGGCACAGCCAAAATAACTTTTGTGTATTGCAAGAATGGATACAGTATTTTATAAATATCTTTTCACACACGGTTAAAACCTGTGCAATTCTGCATAAGTTGAACTAAAAGGAAATGTACAAAATTCAATTTCGAAAAATGCCCCAACAGGTCACCTGACTGTTATGACGCAATTACCTTAGCAACCACTGAGCTATATAACTGGAGGACGTATGTCAATGCGGAATACGCGCTGAAAGTGAAGCCGACTTGGGGGGTCCCGTGATGTAGGTCAGCTTACTCCACTGCACTAGGAGCGCATATCTAGAAGTGAAAGTACTGTATCGCAGAATCATTGTCGTACACGCTTAAGCAATCCATTGTTACTATACTCATTACGTCTCTTGCGTTTGTTGTAAGTAACTGGGCAGGGAATCTTTACGATATGATCGTGTGACCAAAAGCCTTGTTTTTTTTTTTTTTTTTTTTTACAAAGTTTTCTTGATTTAAGGAGTGGCCCTGCCTATTTGAAGGACAGCGTGTGTAACCGTATTTCGAATGGTGCGTCGAGACGCGATGACTGCATAACATTCGCAATGGGGTCGGTCGGTGACACGTTACTTCTCCATGACAACAACGTGTTGGAGTGAAAACAAATGTATTGCGCGTATTCTGCACTACAGTGTAGTGCAGGGATTGTTT
>WURT03051540.1:0-14244 GCA_009936505.3 Holothuria glaberrima
GCTCTATCTAGGATTGGTAAAAAATTCAAGATCGAATGTACAACTATTTACCTTTCGACCTATATATATATATATATGTATATATATATAATTGTATTATATTTTGGATGGTTGAGGTGATACTTTAAGATGGACAGTTAAATTCACTCTTAAATAAAGACAAGAATCATAATGAATTATGCATTCCCTTTCAGTTATTCAGCATTATAATACGCAGCACTTACAGGGCTGTCACGTTTAAACGGTTTAACAAACGATCGGCCGTTTAAACGGTGTCGAATTCAACCAAACATTGGCCAAACACTGTGGGAGGAGTAGTAATTTATGCAGTTGTGGACAGATAGCATGGGCGCAGACCAAATTTTTCAGCGGTAGGGACATGATATACTTGTCCCCACCGATTTGTCTTTATCAAATTTTCTTATTCTCCTGTACTGGACTTTGGCGCAGTTTGATCCAGTATTGTGCAAATGACATGCTATAAAAGACGAGAATTATTACTATTGATACTGTCTCCTCTGAAGTATCACCAGTTCTCATTTTATTATATTTATCTACAGTTGTTAAATAAAGGACGGAAATCGCCTTTGCGGCAGTCTGTAATTGTTTCTTGGAGAGGACCGCAGACACATCGTATACAAAAGTCTACTTGGATTATTTGTCCAAACTAAATTTCTAAGCCATGAAATCCGCATCAAGGAGGTCTGGGAGCATCATTGGTTCTGGGAAGTGTTATTTCCAGAGATTTGGGAGGTATATTTGCCAAAAAATCTTGTACGCTACGTGCGATCCCATGGTCACGCTCCGCTTAGACAGTATCAGTGAACAGACATGCGTCCCCACCATTATCCAAGACAGATCTGTGCCCATGACAGATAGTGATAGATAAAATGATAGAGTGATAATAGAAAACACGTTGTTATAAGCTTATACTATTTGTAGTATGAGCTAAAAATTTGTTTAATCGACGTACATGTACTAAATACGTGAACCGTGTTGGTAAAATGACTCAGAATGTTCTCCGAAGTTGCCAAGTTGAGACAGACTGTTTGTCGATTTCCGGTGTTAATCGCCTGAGTGCCCTTTGTGAAGTTTAACCATAGGACGTTCATTTCTTCAATTCTTCTTTAGATTGCATTCGGACTTATTTTGCCAGATGGTCACTTTATAATAGTTAAGAGTGGCTTACGCACGTACACAGGGAGGGGGGCATTGGGCCATGTCCCTTCCCTTCACGGATGCCATTTTTTGTCCCTAAAAATACTTTAATTTTACTTCAAAAGGTAGCAATGTGACAAGAGATTGCATGTATGGACACGCAATTTTTCAAAAATTTTCGAAGGGGAGGGATTGTCTCCCCATGGCCCCCTCACTGATGCCATTTTTTTAGTTCCTTAAAAATACGCAAATTTATGTTACAAAAATTTGCGTATTTTAAGGAACTAAAATACGAAAATTTTTGTGTTACAAAAATTTGCGTATTTTAGTTCCTTACAAACGCAAATTTTTGTAAGACAAATTTTACTTCAAAAGGTAGCATTTGTGGCACCAGATTGCATGTAAGGACACCTAATTTTTCAAAAATTTTCAAGGGGACACACCTCCCCCAGGCCGGCGATCACACAACATACTGCATGCCCCCCTTAAGAGAAATCGTGCGTACGCCACTGTGCCTGTATTATATATACGTTACATGTATGTTGTGGTACCGTTTTCATTATCATTGTTTTCAACGTCGCGTTGCCGATTTATAAATTTGGGAGAAAATTTTATTCTTCCGTTTCAAGCCCCCCCCCCCCTAAGCCCCCCCAAAATCTTAGTCTAGAACCGCGCCTGCAGGGGTGGTGCTTTGATTTGCCGACATGGGGGGGGGGGGGTAAGCGCCCTGACTGGGGCGAGCTACTCTAAGCCCTGATAGATGCAATGGGTTGCCGAAATTATATTGACCACAAAAATAAGGCGTGCGAAGCGCGCCGAAAAAATGGGGTTATATTGAAAAAGAGTTAATAATTTTAATTTCATTAAGGAAAGAGAATCTGCCCTTCTTAAGAGCAAACCAAGAAATTTGATGGGGCGACTGCACGGTCTCCGTCGGGGAGATCATTCTTCATCTTACCCATTAAGGCTCCCAGACGAAACTGAATAAACATGTGTTTGCCACGATGGTGAGGTTGAAGGAAGAATCTTCCAAAAGATAGGGAAACGAGGTAAGAACTTCACAACGTTGCACTTTCGTGTTCCTCTAGAACAACGACTACAGTATTTGTGGAACCTTGAACGTTGAATAAATCCAATATGTTTGAAATGAAGATGAAAGCGCGCGTAGCGTAGTTATAGAAAGAATTGTGACAGAACGTACTGCCTACGGACCTGATAAAGAGCCACGTGGAATACCTTCTGAGCATATCTATGTCTTCACCACTACTCGCCTACATGTAGTGTTTTAGTTACCTCACTTTTTAGTTTCAGGTGACAGAAAGTGGGAGGGGGGGGGACAAAGGTGTTAGTGTCCCACCCTCTCAAAAAAGTCCCCCCCCCCCACTACCAAAACGACGCCCCTGAGATGAAGCATTTATCTTCAAGGCGATTGATGAGCATCAGGCTAAATAGAATACTAAAATCACGATTTGAATACTTTGTTTTGTAATTAGTTAACTCGGACTTAAACCGGTTGGGTTTTTGATGCAGAGAACTGTGAATGGGTAGAACGGAAGAATAAAGGGACAGTATAACCACTGAAGCTGTCACACAAGAAGTAGACCTTACAATGCCAAGTTCCAGTGACGGGTGCGCGCGAAGCAGGCCGAAAAATATTGCATTTTCAAGACGTTCAAAAATCGAGTCTAATACAATGCTTTTGACAGTTGGAGGTTTTTCTTATACAAACGATTAGCCTAATGTATTACGTACCAGATATAGTTGGGAAAAGCAGAGGAGCAATTTGGAGGGCGGTGCGCGGCCCCTTGCCCCACAACTGTACGTAGACAACTTTGAAAACAACTAGATAAAATCATGTGAGCTGTGACGGAGCCAAGAATGTTGACCTCAGCCTCACTACCTCTTGGGACTTGGAATTTACGTCAGAAAAACAAAAATTTGTCACTATAGTCTGATAGTTGTGACTCTGTCTCACGTGCGGCGCGAGCATGGAGCAAATTTGGCATCTCAAACGCTTTAGCTTGCAGAAAATCGCACTCTAACACAAATCTGTTACAGCCTTCTGCGTCTTCCCTGCGTGTGGCACGAGTATGGAGAAACACCCCGATGCGATGGGTTACGGAAACGGTGGCGACAGTGGGCGAGGAGGGGATTGGTTCGAAAGTCTGTACAGAACCATTCCGTATTGAGCACACTACACGATATGTATGTAATTGATGAACTTGTTTAACGCTATTTAGTGTTCTTCGAGAATTCAGTCTTTTGGAAATTAAGTGTTTCACTTTTAGAGTAAAATATATCGCTTGTCAATGTGACTGGTCCCAACTCGGTGAAAATAAACTTCGCACTGGAACCCCGTCTGCCTGATTATGGTCATACCCGCTACCACGAGCAACTTTCCTCACTGTGCGATATATAAAAGAACAACTACGCGGTTGAGATTGAATTCCTGATATTTACAGAAAGTTGTGTAAAATATCTATAGGTTGCTATGAAGAAAGAACTTTTATGGTGTTGAGCGGTATGGAATTGACAGAAACAGAAACAAGGTATTTCAAAAGCGCGCGAAGGGCGCTAAAATCTTTGAGGGTTTTATAGAAGAATCTGATGTCCTTGAGAGCAAAAATTTCATTGCATACATTAAGGCTCCCCGACAAAACTGGAAAACTTCCCTCACGGGAATATCGTGTCCCTCACATGGCGCTATCCCTGCTCCCAAACGTTGTAGATTGCACAAAATTGCACTCTTAAAGACAAATTATTTTGTCTATGCCTTTTCGCTTGGCTTTGACAGCTGGCAAGAGGTAATAGAGGGCGCACATCCACAAAACTATTCTTGCCATGTGATAGCTGCAGGTACTAGGAGATGCACACGGCTTTTCATGTAGGGCATTACATCAGGGCATGAGAAAGGCAGCCTAGGGTTGACGGTTAGTTAGAGGTAGATAGAGGGTGCACATCCACAATGCTATTCTTGCCATGTGATAACAGCAGGTAAAGGGGGAATACGTAAGGCCAGGAGGAGGTAGGGGAGTAGTGAAATACACTCTCCTTCCATTTCTATTTCAAGAACCTTTCATGTTTCAGAGGAAAGAATAAAAAACAAAAAACAAAGAATAAAAAAAAAAAGAGTGCAGCAGTTGTGAAAGAAGACCCACAAGTTGTAATGTATGGTTCTTTGATGGAACATTTATTGCTTTCTATGAATTTTTTACTATTTCAATATATACATCCCATTCACATTGCTCACAGTTTACCATCACACTATTACATACACATTCAATGCATCAGACCAGAACTAACATATCAGACCAAACCTAATGTATCAGACCAGACCTAATGCATCAGAACAAACCTGGTGTAGATTAGACCAACCCTAATAATATATCAGACCAGATCTAACAAATGCCATACAAAATACAATACTGTGGACATCTTTACAAATTTGTCATCTTTTGTATATACACAAATACAAAAAGTACCAAAATACAACCTCAAATCCTTCAAAACTCCTCACCTCCACTTGAAACCACTTAAACTCCCTTCCCATACCATATTCTAGGAATTTCACCCCAATGTTAAAAAAAAAATTGTGTTCGAACATGTTGCATATGATAAAGTACACTTTTGTAATGTATTACGTCAAGTGAATCTAAGCCATACTTGTAGCCATAGTTGCATAAAGATTTATAATTACTGCAGCACACACCTTGAACATTCTGAGTATCCCATGATAACTTGCAATATTGGATCCTAGAACAGGACAGGTGAGAATAAAATTTGCTTATACACAACCCGTCCCATCCCCACCAAGCTTAGCCCACCCCATCCCTATGAAGTATCCTCAGTGTAATGCAACTCATACCTGAAGTAGCACTTCTATAAACACTGAACTTGTGGCCAAAACCAAACAGGGGAAGGGAAGGAAATATTACCCCCCACCCTCCTCCTCCAATTTTGGAGAGGCTCCAATTTATTTTAAATATTTCAACACAGTAATTTTTGCTTAGAGGCCCATTTATCCTCCCCACTTTTTCACATGGCTTCATGATACTGATTCAACAGCAATGATATTAATTAAGTGGGTTTGTGCTGAAATTCCCATCACTCATCTCATTAACATGGTGACACCCCCTCCAAAGCAAACCCTTGCAGGACATGGTTACCACACTGTAACACCACCACTGGCAAAAACTAACCACTGAAATGATGTTACCTGGGGATCAGTACTGCACCCAACAGAACAACTTCATTAGGGTGTGACAGGTACCAGGCAGGTATCTGCATATCAGAAATTTGTGTTTACATCTCTTTCAATAAATTAGAACTTTATACCAAGGGATGACAGAACGTTGTCCACACTTAAGTTTTATCATCGTAAAACCTATACCTACCCAAAAACCTTGCATAAACTCAAAAACTTCGTTTTCTACAAATACACAATGTGCATATTCTTGATGATCCTCTTACTCTATACCCCCCCCCCACCCCTTAACCTTCCAAACTTTTGCATAGCTACCTAATTTTAAGGATAATAAGAAACTGTCCTTTTAGCTTTAATGTTCTTAGTGAATCTTTGTAAGAAAGTGGCCTGCAGGCTATCTCCTACTGCAAGCTTAAACCTGCAACTACTAGCAAAAGGGCTTGCCAACCTCTATGGAAGGACATGAACACACATCATCGAGTTTGGTACAGTACAAC
Source organism: Holothuria glaberrima (assembly GCA_009936505.3). Lineage (NCBI taxonomy): Eukaryota > Metazoa > Echinodermata > Holothuroidea > Aspidochirotida > Holothuriidae > Holothuria > Holothuria glaberrima. The sequence continues at coordinate 5,860 of WURT03051540.1, forward strand.
TATACAAGATCACAAACTTGCAATAACTCTGACAAACACTTAAGGTGTTGTCTTCTCATGAGGAAGGGAATAGCTTATGTAATGTAGAATGACCTTATGCCACACAAGCTTAAAAAATTAAAATCCTATCTTAATACAAAAAGGGATAGCAGTTGTTTGTACCACACTGGAATCAAAGGGGTTTCCACTGATCCAATATAAAAGCTATTAGTATAATAAATCTGATCACTTAATTGTTCTTTATCGCTCAGGTATTTGTTTCAGTTTAGCTCTCAGAGCTATTTTACCTGTTTAAAAATTACCTAGCAATACTAGTCATTCAGTGCAGGCACTTCTAAAGAACTGGGTGACAAGATAGTTCGGAGAAGTGATATGCTCATTTAACACTTCAGTTTCTCTTTAGCCCACTTTTTATCGGCCACATGTCGGACAAGAAGTGTCACATGTTGTCTATTAAAATCTCTTCAAGAAAAGCCTTTAAAGTCTAGAGTATTGACTTAATAAATGACTTATTCTTCATGTATATGTTCATGTACACGGCCCCATAACTGTAGCAAATGTGTGTAAATGTTCACACAAACAACCCCATAACTGTAGCAAATGTGTGTAAAATGTTCACACAACCCCGTAACTGTAGCAAATGTGTGTAAAATGTTCACACACACAACCCCATAACTGTAGCAAATGTGTGTAAAATGTTCACACACACAACCCCATCACTGTAGCAAATGTGTGTAAATGTTCACACAAACAACCCCATAACTGTAGTGAATGTGTTACTGATCATATGCTCAAAATACATAAAATAACAATGTCTTCATACTTTTTGAGTTACCCTACATTCTTACATCTTTTCACTCCCTAAGCCATTTGCAGAAATTTACATAGTATACAGACCAGCAATGAAGTAGTTCTTTGTCCTGTGTACACTGACGAAGAAAAATCTCTCACATTTGCATTCAGAATCGCATACCAGATAAAAATTAATAGTGTCATTGCTGACTGTAGCCTATAAAAATGTTTGTACCAAGTGAAAAGTTCTGCACTACATATGGTGCACACCTGAATGATAACAAATGATTCACTTTGCATAATTTTTGCCAAAATAAAGCTGAATTCAGTTGTGGAATTATGTTAATAAAGAAAAAATGTTGCCATGGTCTTAAAATCACTAAACACAATCATTTCAGTACTTTTAAATGATATTTTGAAAATGTAACTCCTAATAATTTTAAAATAAAACTATGTAAATTGGCAAGCATCTGTTACTATTGTGTTGAAGTCAACACAAATGCACTGCATAATCTGTGTGCCATATAGCTTGATCCTCCGAAATAAAATTCATACTAAATTGCAAACATTCAATGTAAATAAACATCTGTGCTATAAATACTAAAAACAAATAACATGTAAGTGATAGTATTTGAAACTAAAATTATTTTTTGCACAAAGCCTTGAGTATTTAAATGACAACCCTTGCAGCAGTTCCTATAAAACCTCTTTGAAGAGATACTACTAAAAACACGTTTTTTTTGTCCTTGGTATACTTCCACTACTATAAATAGCCAGGTATTATTCCAAAATTTCCTCATCTACAGATTTTAGGATGTAAAGGAGTTTCACTGACATTACTGTATCATGAGGTTTGTCAGACATTTTGAACAATAAACATTGGCTGTATTAACATTGTATGTACTGTCCTGCTTTGGAAAATGCACCATCTACACAACTATGAAAGAGCTGTGCTGGCAATGTGGCAATCCTGTGTACTGACATCACATGAAAATCATCTACTCCAGTTCCTCTTTGTGACCACCACCATAAACACTGCAATCCCACTCTTGTATAAAGTTGCCATTGTTACCCCTAATCAGCCACGATTCACAGTTTGTAGGGACTGAAGTTGTGAATCTAAGCCAAGCAAATATTCACTATCATGATGGCAGAAGCAGACACACCTCGTTAAGCTTTCAAAGTACTTTACAAAGTAAATTTCATATGAAGTCCCTCGACAACTCTGCACAGGAACTGATCTAACTGTTGTTTGAGAACATTTATCATAAATTCTGTTTTCTGATAATTGCTGATTCATTCTGTATAAACAGAATAGGGCAAGACATTCATTTTTACCAGAAAGAGGTAAGATATGCTATAAAGGGATTTCATGTGACGTCACACAACTGGAATTTGCCCAGCGCTGAAGGGCAGACAACGCATGCAGTAAGTGTATTTGCGCACGACATAACCATAGATATTACTGTGACACCATGAAAGTTATGGTCACACAGTGGATGCTTTTCCTTCAAAACCAAAGAAGTGCTGTCACGTGACATCAGTGAAACCTCTCCACTGGAACAGTGTGTTTCCCTTTACCAGACTTATGAGTACAATGCCATGAGTACCAGAGAAGTCTATAGTTGTAAGTACAACGATGAGTATACACTTTTTATCACAAGTGCTAGAATAAAAACTTCCACTAGCACCAATGCTTAACTCTGAAAATATTAAGTTTCAGTAAAAACCCATTCTCACATGTACAAGTACAGGCAATTGTGGCTAAGTGTCAGTATGAGTACATACTCACTTCAAGTATATGAGTATGAGTACAAACACATTCTCACATGTACAAATACAGGCATGTGAGCTTTAGCACGAGCATGAGTACATACTCACTACAAGAATATGAGTATGAGCACAAACCCATTCTCGCATGTTCAAATACAGGCAAGTGTGCTTTAGTGTATGAGTACATACTATAATTATATGAGAACAAACCCATTCTCACATGTACAAGTACTGGCAATTGTGCCAAATAATGAGTACAGGGATGTACTCACCAACAGCTTGCCTATATAATTTGTCACTTTAACATTTAAGTTTAGAAAATGATAAATCTTGTCAAATTGGAAGCTGCCAAACTGAAGACAGTACAAGACAAAGCACACCAGAAATCAATCCTATAAAAATGTCTGGAGTATGTTTCCATAGCAACTACCATACCTAGGTGCAAAGTACTGATTGTTGAAAGCTGTAGAGGAAAGGGCCTTGCTAGAAACTCCATCACGACTATATTCTTGAAAGGTTCTTCCAGCACTCTCTTCTACACAGCCCAGCCTGCTGGATACTGAGTTACCAGCTGTCAAGCTACCATGCTCTCCCCTGATCCTTTACAGGCTCCTCTAGATAAAGGGAGCACAATACTCTTAGCTGAGGGAGTGAAACTGCTCTACCCGACAAAACTTCCTTGTGACTGTGTCTAATGCTTATCCTGCTTTGCTCCAGAGCCCTCACAAGTCCTTCACCAGCCAACATCCAATTGGGAAATCTCTCACCAATTACATGAAACTGACACTGAAGGGACCTTCCACTGCCTCTAAATGCGAATACACACGATGGCATGATGGTACGGAGCATCATGGCCTGCATCTTCGTCAAGTCTATCCTGGAGACAGACACCACCTGATAGATCACATGATTGCTATCCCATTACCATGACAGCAACCTTACTTTTAGGGCTAGATCTTGTCATCAAATGCTTTTACTTTTCCCTTTACTCCTTTGGCAGTACCTGCTAGCTTCTGACCTGTAAAAGACAAGAAACAGATTACAGTTACGATGCTACTAGCCTGCTTAGCAGTCCAGCAAGTTGTGCTTCTCTCCAAAGCAATGTTAAGTCTCCCATAGGATTTCAAACTCTGTTTACAGTTATTTCGGGATGAGACAGGTTGAAGGGGCAGGGGTTGTATTCTTGCTCTCACATTTTACCATGTAACTAGTCATACTGGAAAAGGGATTGATGGAGTAGTATTTCAAGCAATGTGATTGTAAGTTGGTTTATGTGTGGTTCTCTCATCTGAGCTAACTTCCTTAAAATTGGATCAGGAGTCACCTAGTGGGAAGTTGACATTCTACAAGACATTGCTGTTGATTAATCATCATATTAAATAAAATGCCTTTTTATACCCCACTTAATATTTACGGATCACTACTTTCAACAGTGTTAACAAAATGTTCATTCATCAGTTATAAATTTCTGGTCAGATGCTTACTCCATAGGACAATTTACAGAGAAAACACACATGTTTCCAGCCTTTCACGGACACCACATCTCCTGAGAACAGGCATTTCTCTACAAAACTTTCAAAACTCATGAGAAATAGTCCAAGTCTGGTTATTTTACAAGTTATCGTAACCAACGAATCAATGAACTCAACTTAGACCCATGATACAGGACACATGTACATACACTGATACTCTCCCCACATTTCCCTTTTTGGCCACTCAAATTCCCAAGATAATCTTTGGCTATTTTCTAAAAATCCTTAAATTTTCTCTGATTGGGAAAAAGGAAATTGGTTTTGCTTGATTTTGGAGGATTGACCGAAGTGGCTGAAAACCTGAATTCAACCAAAATATTATGCAGAAAATGGAAAATAATGCTTCGAAAGTATTATGCAACCACTAATGTGAGAATAACATGTAAGGGCCTATGGATTAAAATTTCAGATGGCTTTCATATGCAATAACTTTTAGTTAAATCTGGAATCTTTTCAATTTAGAAGGTCATTTCTAAAGGGGAACCCTAGATTGCTTTTAGATGAAGAAGTCAATCTTATGGTGACCTTTCTCATAAGCCCCATTACTTCACATGTCACCAAATACCCAATTGGCCATTAAAACCAGTTAGCAATACTTTATAGTATCATAACAGATTCCTTTTTGGGTTAACCATAGCCCATACTGAGTTTTATTTCTTTTGAAACCAAAGTCATAGGTATACCACTTTCCTTAAACAGCTTGAAATGGCCTATTCTTACTGAATAAATAAGAACTCAATTACAACGACTGCAGCTCAATTGTACACATGCAGACATAACCCTCAATCAGCCATACTGCACCATATATGCTCACAGCATCTGGAGGTACCAAAACTGGCCTACAGAGCTATACACAGCCACATACTTACACAACTTGTAAGAAAAGTAGCAAAATTGTCAGCAGAATAAACAAATTTCTCACCTATCTTTTTCACGTTGACAACTCCTAAGAGCTTGCTATTTCTTCTTTCACTCTCACAACCCTGGATTCTCTGATCAAATAGACCTGGAAAAATGAAAGAAAAATAAAAGCCAACTAAAAATAATGTTGCTCTGACAATTGCACCAATGACATAACCATTGTCAAATGGAATTTTGAGACTGAAAGCATTGCACAGTTGAAGAAACAATTCAAACTTGAACTTCTTTTTTTTGGTTTTTTGAAGATATATTTACAGAAGTGAGCACACTTCTGACACAAAGTTCATTTAAATTGTCAAGAAATTTTGTTTTTTTGAAGATATATTTACAGAAGTGAGCACACTTCTGACACAAAGTTCATTTAAATTGTCAAGAAATTTGTACAAAGTATTTGCTTTTCCTTGCTGCAATTCCTAGTATTTGTTAAATTTACAATATTTAGTATTTGTTTTTTTTAATGTGTCAATACCAAGGCAGGCATAATCAAAGTTTAACATTTGAGGGTCAGGAAGCCAATTGGCTCATCAAGGACCCATACCAGAGCGAGCGTGGATGAACACCAGCAAGATTCGCCTTCACTTTTTGACTAATACTCAAAGGTAAACAAAGTAGGTGTGTACTAATCATTCTCGATCCTATTCCCAGGACCGCCATTTAATGTCCCAATCCGATAGACGTCAGTGTATTCCCCAGTCTTTAGCCACTTTCCCGAAGGCTGGCACATATTATTCCTGCTCAATAATATTCCTAGCTGAGACAATTCCTCCAGTACAGCAGTAGCTCAAGCAGCCCCAATGGAAATTTACCTCACCGGTACCCTTTTAACCCCTTGGTAGAGAGAGGCAATAGAGATAAAGCATTTTGTCCAAGGACACAACGTAATGACCCAGGCAGGATGGAACCAGCAATCCTTGTATCACAAGTCCAACACCTTCACCAATAGGCCACAATGCTCTCAAGGTAGACAGCATTTTTAGAGAGAATGAATTTATGTTTATGAATTTTTTAGTATTATATTACGCTTCAGCAAAATGTATAATAGATGTAAGGAAGGGGATTAGAAGCAGCAAGCAAGGGGAATTTTTGTTGCAAAATCATGCAGACTGCCTTGGTTTCATTTGGAACATTAGACTTAAGGTTTTGAACTTATGTTGAAGATTTTTAAGGCCAATCTTGCTTGCTCTACCCAAGGGCTGTCTGAGGGATTCTCTCCCAACTCTCTTAGACAGTAATGTCAGTAGTTAGAGAGAGTCTGCACAACTTTTTTTTTAAGAAGAACTTGTCTTGGGAATTCAACCATTTCAAACTGATTTCTGATAGCCATTAATCACCCATTATGGAAATACTTTGTTACTGTGTTGCTTTGATAACCAAAATACATATAAACTCTATTTAAGAACCAATTTGGGCAAACAATGACATTAAACTCTTTGCTGTAGACTTGCAATGAGTTGTGAGAGATTTTTAGGATATTTGAAGTTTGAAATCATGAAATGTGTTAAATTACACTCAAAGGGAAGCAAACACATATTCTTGCCTAAGTACATATTTCACTGAGCCATTACCTTAGCAACCTAAATTATTCCTTTGTATCGACACAACAACATTCCTATGTCAAAGGATTACCCTAAAATTGGGTATTGAATACACTGCCTCAACATGGCACAAATAGGAGAGAAACATTTTATTAAAACATTTAAAGGCTCAGCAATGTGGTCTTGCAATAGCTTATCTTCCCCAAAACATGACACATTCCAAAGGTTATGAAAGTTGCACCATTTGAAATTTGAAAAGTTAAGGCCTACACATTATTCATGAGCAACAAATAACTGAATTTCTAAAAGTCAGAACCTTACATCTTGAAAAGACAGCTACCATACTGCCTTACTTTGAATAATCTATCATTCTGTATCTACAAATATTGTTTATAAAAGTATGAACATTTTCTGTACAACATACGCAACATTTCCCTTTAAACATGACCACAACAGAAAAATAAACTGATCACCAAAACATACTTTGCAGGATCCCTTCGTCACTTTCCGTCTCCTTTTCCTGGATGAAGAGAGAAAACATCTGTGTTTCTGTGAAGACTTCCAAGAATCTCCTGATGCTTTTAGAGTTTGTACCTTTGATGAAACTGTCTCGATCAAACACCATCTTACCATCTTGTGACTGCTGAAAGTGATTTAGGTAGTGTCCCATCAATTCAACAAAGAAGAGAATGAATGCTTCAGAAATGGACTTGTTCCTCGTCTCACAATCTAAAAGAGAAGATACTAAACAATCAACATTTCTGAACCCATCACATGTGATAAAAGAGATTTTCAATTTGAATGAAAAATGTTCAACAGAAAGCCAACAAACATGAGGTTGTAAGCCATAAGTCCTGACAGGGTTCTTCACATTTTTTGGTCAATTGTCAATATAAAATAATTGACTTTAGTGTTCCAAGTACTGAAACAGCCATAGGTTCATAGAGAGGAAAAAAAATAATCAAATTTCAGTAATACAAACAAAGGGAGAACAAAAGAGTTAGTCAAATGTCTGCAAATCTTTGGCTTTTCAGATATCACCTACCAATGTGTGTTAAGGAAGCTGCCATTTCCTTAAGTAACTCTCAAGCTCATTTCAATTCAGGATCACTTCATGTCTGAGATATCTTTGTTTATCTTTGTATTTTGTTTCTCTGTTTGCATTCATACAAGGATAGCATGCATTTGTTGATATCTTCTTGCAAAATGTTATACTCATTGAAGCCTTCCTGAAATGATCTATTGAGCGTTAGCAAGTAGCTAAACTTTCAATATAAACGAAACAGGTTAAATAGAGAAACACAACATCTGGAAAATGGTAGTGAGCCTTTTATCACAAAAGGCTTGCCTCAGGTGGGACACAGCAGCATCCTTGCGGGCAGTGTTCCAATTAGGCAGCTGGATCGGGCAATTTCCACACTTCTCTCAATATGCCTGCAAGGTTTAAAATTATGTGGAGGAATATCTAGCACCTAATGGGAAAACTGGTTGAAAAAAGTTGACTTTCTGCATTGCAACTTATCGAGATCTGGCCCCCTTTGAACCCAAATCCCTCCCAATATATTTTGGAGGGGGTACTTCCCCCCCCCCCCCCGAAATTCTAAGATGTAGTGCCCACACTGCTAAAAGTGATAAAAATTGCAATATTTCAACATTCAATGAAGACATGAAGATGCACTTTACTGCAGTTTACAATTTTCCCCTTTTTTAAAGAAATCCCTTTTCTTTTTTCTTTCAAGATTTAAGGGCATGTATGTTTTAATGAAAGACAAATTATCTCTTTGGTCAGTTTTGATCAATTTTGATAGGAACTGTGTCTCTTTTTACCATTT
>WURT03051562.1:0-14243 GCA_009936505.3 Holothuria glaberrima
ATGAGGTAAATTATGATACAATTGCTTGAGTCATTTCCCTTCTTAGTGACTTGAGTCATGGCTCATTACAACACTGCAGTAGCCTTAAACACTGTAGTAGCCTTAAATTCCTAACGTTACTTTACCAAATTATAGTGGCCTCCTAGCCTTACTCACTCTTCTAAAACTAAGCCTATGCTTAGTCTATGGCCTAACCTAGACCTAGGCTTGGGTCGTCGATGATCCAATTGGCTTCCTGACACTCAAATGTTAAACTTGAAGATTTTCACTTCAGCCCCATGACTCAAGCTGGCAAGATATAGGCCTCCGGCCCTGGCTGCTATATATCCAGAAATGAGCCAAAACGATCAGTATTAGTCTAGCCTAGGCTAGGCCTTATACTTAGGCTATAGCCTAGTCTTAGGCTATACGATTACGAAGTCTAAGTAAGACCCTGGTCTAAGGGTATGTGTCCCAACATAACACTGGTGCTCAAGTTCCGCACAGTTTTCAGATTTTGATGTCCCATCAGCACTTCAAACTCGGCTTTCACTGGTTTTCTTCCACAAAGAGTCTAGCAAACGTGACACAAGATTTTCGTCCGTTATACTAAAGCCCCGTGATTTTACAAACGTATTTTCATTAAAATAAACGGTTTTGTCTGAATCGATGTAGCAAGTCATACGATGTAATAATATACGTCGTTCGTCGATGACCAGTACTAGTTTGGACCTAAAATGGCGCCATGTTAGGTGTGTCAGCAATCGACCAATTAGAATTGGTCCCCCCGTTGGCCAAACTCTCTAAATATACGGCTCTGTCCCGTTGTGAGCGCGTGAGAAATTCAACGCGCATATAAAAGGGCGTCACTTGAAGACACCATAGAAACTGACCAATAAATGTCCATGAACTTGCAAACCCAGTCATTGTGCGTTCATTGTCAAGTGTATATATGTGGAATACCGCGATGATGAAATAACTTATTCTTTTTTAAGTGGGATTTATTGAGAAGTTGTACTTCTTTAATTAACAGTATTCCGAAATAGCAAGTATTAATACTTTTGTAGACGTTCATTTGCCTGTTTGTTTTCAAAACGACTGTGCAGTGATCAGCGCTTCCGCCCCGATATTTCGGCCACCATGAGAAGTCACCGCTCCATTTTAAGTTTGGTACCTATGATTATAATATCTTGGTTGTATAATCAAGGTATGATTGTTCCCTAATTTGTTTTTGAACCTTACATATGACGGCGTACTTCTCATTTATTCTTCTTGCATAATGACGTAACTACAGTAAATGCATTTTGCATAAATAACGGCTAAACTTTTTACTTAGATTTAATTTTATTTAAGTACCAAAATATATGAAGAACATGTAAGTGTAAAATTCACTTTATTCAACTTTTTTCACAATATATACAAAGACAAAAACTATTACATAGTGAGTGTTATAACTTTTTTCAAGAAACTTATGGAAAAGAGAGGACTCCAAATTTGTCATCCAATGATGAATTTCGAGTGACAGAAAATACACTGGGGTGGAAAAATATAAAAAAAATACTCCTTGAAGAGAGACTTTCAACAGGGTTGTCTACAGGTTTTTTTTTTTTTTTTTTTTTTTCTAAAGGGAGACATTGTGTTCACCTTCAATCCCTCTGCATCGTTAATCCCGACCGGCTATTAGACTGAGTTAGGGAATAATTTGAGAAAAAATCAAATTGTGAGTTTTGTAGTCTGTTAAGTGCCCATCGCATGTCATTTGAAGATGCTTAAGTGCATCATTCTGATGCCCACAATTTCACCAATACCCCAGAGCTTCCGAGTACTTCGCCCCTGAACCCCACAAGGGATTTCCTCTACACCCCGCTAGAGGCCCCTAGACCCCACGCCGTTGGGCGCCGTTTCGGTATTTTAACCTAAATTCTGCTGAAGTTGCCCTGGGATGTTCCCCCTCCCTACCCACCAGAAAAAGTCCTGCTTACGACCATGGGCTTTTCAAAACTTCAATGCCAAGGATACTAGTGCAGATGAACAGTACTCTTTATTTGTCATCTTTATATTCTATTCACAGCATGCAGTTTCATCAGTCGGAGGAGTTTCCTGTTCTTTAAAATTTATCTACAAGTTTATCCTACAAAAATCTAGTGCATTCGCTTTATGAGTACACTCCTATCTTGTTAATTTTTGTTTAAGTGTACCTGAAATCAAAACTTAAAAAATATATGTTTTGGGCTTGAAAAATAAATTCAACATATCCAACCCCCATCTTCACATGACATTCCTGAGCTGAGATAAAAAATGTTGAAGCTTATTCACTCAATTTAAAATGGTAGATTGCGCAACAAAGTTCTTTCTTTTTTGTGTTTTCGAAAGCCACCGCACCTTATACCGAAAATTGATCACTGTTATAGTGTGACTAGAGTGTACAAGCCTTCTCCGTACAAAATGTTATGCATAGAAACAGTAAATTGTTTAAGGTCATATAAAAACTTTACTTTCAAAACGAAACAATAGCAGGTGATGAGAGTTGTACAAGATATGGACATGACAAATTATTGTGCAATCGACAATATGGTCAAACCAGGGAGCTCCCTAGTCAAACCAGCAAACATAATCAATCCAAGGTCAAAACAACATATTTAAGAATGAAGAAACCACAAAACAACGGTCATCAACTCGAATGTGACAAAGTCATATAAAAACTTTACTTTCAAAACGAAACAATAGCAGTTGATGAGAGTTGTACAAGATATGGACATGACAAATTATTGTGCAATCGACAATATGGTCAAACCAGGGAGCTCCCTGGTCAAACCAGCAAACATAATCCATCCAAGGTCAAAACAACATATTTAAGAATGAAGAAACCACAAAACAACGTTCATCAACTCGAATGTGAGTCTATGCAGCCGATTCCCATAGCATTTACAGTTCTAACTGTTAATGGTGATATACCGTTATCAGTAAACCACCATTAACAGTTCTAACTGTAAAGGCTTTGTGTATCGGGTAGTATATGACATCACACTTGTTTGCTCAAGTACACTTTGGATAAAAAATAAGATAACTTCACCTTCTAATCAGTGGCGCCGCCAAGATTTCAAAAAAGAAGGGGGGAGCAAGAGGATAGCAGATATATTGGGAAAAAAGATGAGAGCGTATTGCCTCTGCAAATAGTGTACTTTTGTACAGGAGCGCATTGGAAAGAGGTAAGTGGGGGACAAAGGCATTGACCATTGACTGGAGTAAGATAAGTTCCTTGCCTCTCCTCTTCACAGCGACGTTGTCTCTAATATCTCTAGAACCGAACATGAATAACAGTGCTGTAGTACTCGAGACTGGTCTCCAGTTACGATTTTAAGGACTCGGACTCCTAACTTGGACTCGGAAGGCAAGTACATGGACTCGGACTCGGTCTCGTACAGTCCGGACTCGTGACTCGGCGCTAAATTTTCTGAGACCGGCAGAATTTGGGAATTACTTTTATGCAATTAATCCGTCGTCACATAGCACTCCACACGGTTTTTCTTTGCAATATGAGCTGTAAAGTGTAGATGATATTCTTAAATACCCTTAAAAGTACATGGGGTCCTTAATTATTTTTGCCGGGGTCCAGGAGTTTAAACGGGAAGATATCAAAGGCCGCAGCCAGACGCTAATCCATGATTTTGCCTATGGGCCTCAGTTTGAAATGGTTAGCCCTTCATCTGAATATGTGGTTTCTAGGAGTCCGTCACGCGATCAAAGTCCCGGTTTCAGAGCAGCAGCGAATGAAATAAAATGGGCGTAGCCCTGAAAGCTCCTAGAGTATTTACAAAATAGTGGACATAAACCTAAACAGTTATCTACGCTATCTGTAATGACATTGAATAGGCACTCAACTGATGATCCATTAGGCCCAATCCTTACCTGACAGAGAAGGTAACAAATAAATTGATGTTAGATTCAGTGGCAAAAATCTCTGTTGAAATGTGTATGGCTGGGGAGAAGGTACACGGTTTGCCATGACTTTATCTGAGCGGAGCGTCACTATATGTTGGCTCGTATAGCATAGCAAGAATATTTTTGTCTTAAGGTGGACAGGATCTAGTTAATGTCTCTTGTGTCTGTCGTGCGGGCGGCCAGTGACTTGAGGAGGGAAGTGCAATGCAAGTTATGCCCGACAATTGACTATATGAGCTTTAAACAGATACAGATTCTCTTAGGGTAGGCTTACGCAAAGATAAAAGGTAGTATTGAAGCCAGAGAATACCATCTACCGCAGCTAGTTCATACAGGTCAATCTACAATAGACTTCAATTTAACCAAGATGCAGCCAGACACCTTCCTTTTAATTAACGCACGCCTTTTGCTTCCAAAATGGATATGTTGTTAAGTTGTCGGCACAATTGTTTTGTTGGCAAACATGTATTCCAAATGCACCCTCTCCATAAAGGTATGGTATTAGTTACCCTTATGAGCGGAAACGGTTGCAGAAATGAGGCACGTTTGAAAGGAATTAAGGCGCTCCTACGCAAAGAGTACCAAAGGTACATTTATGGGTGCAGGGCCCGTTGGGTCCGGAACATTTACAAAAAGGCGTCGATATATTCCGATTTAAATTTAAGAGCACAGCAGTGAACGCAAGAAAAGTTTGACAGTTTGCAACAATTTGTAATAGAAAATATTAAAGATCGATCGTTTAAAAATGTCAACCATCCTACCCCCAGCCACAGCTATCCCGCCTAAGCCAATTTTTCCAACAGACCTCATGTTCGGCACACATTCATAAACGCCACATAAACAGTAAAAGAAGAACAATCGCACACTGCCATTCAGACCCAGGGCCAATATTGTAACACACAACAATATCGTATAAAAGGCAGTGTAAAACTGATCATTTGTAAATTCCTCTTCTTAGTGTACACTTTATCCATATGGGGACTCGGACTCGGAGCTTGTGACTCGGACTCGGACTCGAATGCCAGTGACTCGGTCTCGGACTCGGACTCGGCAGGTGAGGACTCGGACTCGGAAGGTGGGGACTCGACTACAGCACTGATGAATAAAGGAATCACCAGAATGTTTTAGATTAAAGCTCCTCTCTCTAAAGATATCAAAATAAATTTGGGCTGGACTATTCTTTCACAACACTCTTGACTATTCATGTAACATACTCTACTATTTAGCATCGAGTACCATACATCTTATTCCTACCACGTGTACCGTACTGTGAATTTTCAGTCTAAATAAACAAAGATACTTATTTTAGGCTACTTCCCAAAATGATAAAAAATCTCTATGTCTACAGCACTAAGTAAACTGAACAATTCCACATGTATAGTCTAACTCAACACTGAGAAATGGTACACTTACCATGCAGAGCTTCCGGCTTTTTACAAGTGATCCGCAGGCTTTGATACAGGTGTGCTATAACATTCACCAGCGCTGAACCAAAGTTCCCCCTAAAACACTGAGGTCACAGGCTATAGCGGTTAGCTGTTGCGGGCTGACGCCAATCGGGCATCTCGTCCAGGAGAGAATTGGACGTTATTGGGGCCCACTCAGCATTCCTGTCACGGAAACGTCAAACTGCATAGTTTAACAGTTTACTAATTTTGTTATATTAGGGAATAATACCAGGTATGGGACATTTGTGCAAAATACTGGAAGGATCCCTCTTACACACCTTTCATGTTCAGTTGGACTGGAAATGAGTACGTCTTCGGCGACATTTAAATTTTATATGTACGTAAATTTGGTATTCAGTAAATCAGGGTGGTGCCACGTAAAGACAAGGGGTCACCTCCCCCCACGTTAGGAAAGGCTTCCCGTCGGGGGAAATTTGCCAAAATTTTTGACTGATAGCCGTAATTGGTAAGATATAGCATGTAATCGCTGACAGCAGCAGCTCGCCCGGACGGGTTTTATTTATTTGTTCTCAAGGACGACAAATTCATCCATTAAGGATATAACCTGAAATTTCTTAATTTTCTTCAATGACAAACCGAAATTTTTCAAATTATCTGGCAAATCGCGCAGAGAATCTTGCGTACAGCGTTCCTCCTGTATTCTGGCATCCCGTTGGAGAGCTTGATCCCCTTCCTTGGACAAATCCTGACGCCACCCCTGACACAGTTACGCGTTCTCATTCGCAGCTGCAGTATGTTAGCCCGAAAGCAGGATTGCAAAGACGATTCTTGTCTCCATGGATACAAGTCTAAACAAAACCACAAAAACTTTTAGACATTATCAATATGTTTCACCATCAAGGGTAATAGATATATATTACAGCTGATTATTGCACTTCTTTTTTCAGACCTTTATGAAAGTAATAACAGTTTTATGTAAATAATGATAGCAATGAATACGGGCATATATTCATTTGAATATTTTCAAAGGGGTCTTTGAAACGGCGGGCACAATGTTCAACTTTCATAACAATTTTTGTTCTTTACAAAAGTAATAAACTGCCTTTACTGAAAGTATAATAGTTTAAAGCAGGATAAATGAATTTTGAAAAACTAATCCTTATCTTCGTCGTTCTTCAGCTGAGTGATGCCAGATTTTCAAACCACAAATCCCTCATATATAAAACTATATTGTGTGACTGTTTTCAGAAATATTGGTGCTACTGCTGCCTCTACCGATGCTAAGCCGAAGTCCGAGATTGTATGAAGACTAATTAAAATGGGAGGAAGGGGGGGGGTCTTTCAGGTTAAATTATCTACACAAGTTATAAGGGTCGTTGAATGTTGAGTTACGCCAAATGGTACCGTAACGTAGAATCGTCATATAAGTCGCCATTTATCCCCCACCCCAGACTTCGACACAAGGGACGCTGTTGGCATCAAAGGCAACAGTACGTCTCAGGGAGAGCCATTGCCTACGTAGCAGACTGTACGGCATATTCCTTGTCCAGGAAGCTGAGGAGCTGAGCAAACAGAGTCCGCCCGCGGGGTAGAAGAGCCATTGCTAGTTGGGTCTAATGACCATCCGCTTCCGTTGATTCTATTGGTAATGTCTCATGGGAAATCCGAAAAGCTTTTGGAGTAACTCGGTTGATCCCGGTTCACATCTTCTTTATAAGCTTGTAAGTTTATTACCGGTACACTTAGGTACATGTACAGGTAGTAACGACGGGGGAGGGGTGGGCGGTAAGGGCATACGTTCAAGTAGAACGGCGGGGGGAGGGTGGGCGGTAAGACAAAAACTATGAAACTATTAGAATAGTGACCAAAAGTGAAGATCTACTCCTTAAGAAGGAACATACAATGAAAATCCATCTTTTTTCTGTGAAATATCACAAAACGGCAGACAGTGATCAAAGAAAGCTTCTTTGTAAATGTAATTTTTTCTCTGAGTGATGCCAGATTTTCAAACCACAAATCCCTCATATATAAAACTATATTGTGTGACTGTTTTCAGAAATATTGGTGCTACTGCTGCCTCTACCGATGCTAAGCCGAAGTCCGAGATTGTATGAAGACTAATTAAAATGGGAGGAAGGGGGGGGGTCTTTCAGGTTAAATTATCTACACAAGTTATAAGGGTCGTTGAATGTTGAGTTACGCCAAATGGTACCGTAACGTAGAATCGTCATATAAGTCGCCATTTATCCCCCACCCCAGACTTCGACACAAGGGACGCTGTTGGCATCAAAGGCAACAGTACGTCTCAGGGAGAGCCATTGCCTACGTAGCAGACTGTACGGCATATTCCTTGTCCAGGAAGCTGAGGAGCTGAGCAAACAGAGTCCGCCCGCGGGGTAGAAGAGCCATTGCTAGTTGGGTCTAATGACCATCCGCTTCCGTTGATTCTATTGGTAATGTCTCATGGGAAATCCGAAAAGCTTTTGGAGTAACTCGGTTGATCCCGGTTCACATCTTCTTTATAAGCTTGTAAGTTTATTACCGGTACACTTAGGTACATGTACAGGTAGTAACGACGGGGGAGGGGTGGGCGGTAAGGGCATACGTTCAAGTAGAACGGCGGGGGGAGGGTGGGCGGTAAGACAAAAACTATGAAACTATTAGAATAGTGACCAAAAGTGAAGATCTACTCCTTAAGAAGGAACATACAATGAAAATCCATCTTTTTTCTGTGAAATATCACAAAACGGCAGACAGTGATCAAAGAAAGCTTCTTTGTAAATGTAATTTTTTCTCATGGCCTTTATTACTTTCTGTTTATACCTTTAGATCATCTCAAAAATTACATTGTACTCCTAAACTATTTTCTTCCAGTTTCGGTGTAGTTTCTGAAGGTTAAATCCCTCCACCTTCTGCAGCTACCCCACCTCACCTCCCGTAGATTAGCACACCCCCCCCCCTGACAGTCACCACCTCAGACACTTCCCTAGCATGCCAGTTCCAAAGGTTTTCAGTTAAAATCGTTCACCCTATATATAGATTGTTTAACGTTTCTTCGTTTTTCTGTATACACGAGGTCAGGTAAGAAAAGCTTAGGCCTCCTTTGATCATCCTATCTCTTGTTACTTTTCAATATATTACCTTTGTTGAGAAGCCTATATTACAAAATCTAGTGTTCCACATGATTATCTCTCGACATTATTTTTTTGACTTACAACACTTTACGTAAAACTTGTCATGTTCTAAAATTATGTCATGCATAAATAAGAGTGCATTGATATTTGCCAGTAGTCTGCACGACAACCTTTTACACGTACTCCAGAAATAAAGTAGCACCACGTAAGAGTTCTTAGCACTTCCACAATAGCCTGCAGAAATCCTTGTCTTTGTACAAAGGACAGACTATTCACAACTCATATAACGTCATGCAACCTCTTGTTTTTCGTAAACGAAGAACTGATATTTTATTCCGTTTTCTTCCTGAACTTCAGCGGGTAATCGTTCGTCTCTGAAAAGTAAATAACGAAATGACAATTTACACCGACGTTCGGACGTTTGTAGACAGTTTGGGTGTGAGTATGTGTTTTCGTTTGAAGTGATTACGTTACGGGTGGGTGATCACGGTGGCAGAGCCGGTACTGAACGAGACAGGAATTGGCATGAAGGATCTTAGGAGAGCTTGGCGGGTTGTTGGGACCGAGAATCCAATTCCCACAAAGCCGTCACGTTTGGGACAAGTTATTCTCAGAAAGGCTCCACAGTTCTTTGGCCTTGGCGAAATCCCTACAGGGGGAATTTCATGACCCTATCTAAGCGAAGCACCAACTGGCGTTTCTACAGATAGTTGACAACCGGGAGGACCCTTTCTTTGCACCTGTGATTTGTTCCATCCTGTGGGAGGGAAATGCAAAATTGTGCTGTCTATCATTTGCAATCCTCGAACTGATTATATCTTTTCAAATTGTCATTATTTAATGAACTTCTTCATTTTTTTTTTTTTTTTTTTTTTGCTGGACGTAAGTCAAAAGGTGCTATCTAAGACAACTGGGGGTGACACTCTATTATACTCTTTGAGTAATGTTTGTCCTTTGAGGTAGCTTGAATGCAAAATGGTAAAGCTTCGTAAAGCGTAAAATATATTATGTCTTTGGGAACCCTCATTTTTCTGTTATTTAGTGATTTTTTTCTATTTTGGTAAGTGTAATTGAAGAGGGTGTTGATGTTGCCCAAGGGAGAGATGTCACCTCTATCCTTTAAGAAGTCTTTTGTTCTATGTTTTCCTAGATCTAAAATGGTGTTATCTTTGGTAAAGCTTTGGACTGATAACATGATCTGAAATTTAAATTATACTGAATTTTTCGACTGTAGTATGGCATCCCTACAAGGCTGGTACCCAATGCGGGCTTCTCCCTAGTGCTCTTGGTACGCCAATGGGGGACCACCAAAGATTGGGGGAGTAGCTGTAGCGTAGTTCTGGAACAAAATGTTTGGTCTAAATGTCTCTTAGATGGGGACAAATGACACATTTTAGACCTTAAAGTTGCATCTTAACACAAGGGCGTAGGAAGCGGGGGGCTGGGGCGACAGCCCCCAGCAAAATTTGTGGGGGCTGAAGTATTCTTTAGCCCCCCCCCCCACTTTCGAAGCACGAAAACCCGTAATTCGTCTCTTCTGTAAGAAATGTCAAAAATGTGCAGTAAGTTACCTTTACATTTGTCCAAAATAATGTACCAAATTGCATCTTGGGATCCACAAATATCACAAAATTTTCCAAAGGACTAAATAAAGTCGAAATTTTGCAGTAATTTACCTTAAAATTCTTCCAAAATGATGCACCAAATTGCAACTTAGGACCCTAAAATATAAAAAAAAAATTTTCCAAAGGGCTAAAGAATGTCAAAAATGTGCAGTAATTTACCTTTACATTTGTTCAAAATAATGTACCAAATTGCATCTTGGGACCCACAAATACCACAAAATTTTCCGAAGGACTAAAAAAAGTCGAAATTTTGCAATAATTTACCTTAAAATTCTTCCAAAAATGATGCATCAAATTGCAACTTAGGACCCTTAAATATCAAAAATATTCCAAAGGACTAAGAAATGTCTAAAATGTGCATTAATTTACCTAAAAAATTTTAAAACTGATGGATCAAATTGCATCTAAGGACCCTCAAAAATTAAAATTTTCCGAAGGAGTAAGAAAAGTAAAAACATAGCATTGATTTACCTTAAAATTTTTCCAAAATGATGCACCAAATTGCAACTTAGGATCCTAAAATATCAAAAAAATTTTCCAAAGGACTAAGAAATGTCAAAAATGTGCATTAATTTACCTTCAAATTTCCCAAAATGATGCACCAAATTGCATCAAAGGACCGCAGAATATCAAAAAATTTTCCAAAGGGGAGGGGGACAAACCCTCCCCTCAGACCCCTCCACCATGACGGCGATCGGAAACAAGGTTCACCCCCCCCCAGTCTTGAACAGCTTCCTACGCCGGTGTCTTAACATTCTTTACTTTTAGATTTCATGCCTTAGAAACAAATTTAGATTTCAAGAAGAAAACTTAGATTTGATTTAAAGGGGAAATGTAAATGAGTGTACCCGGGTAGCCTATTTCATGGGTGGCTCTTGAGGATTTTGTTACAATATGTACCTCACTGAGTTATGAAATTAATGTATACAGTAACTCCTTGGCTTTTCTTGAATATGCAATATTTATGTTCGAACATATCAAAAAATATATTTGAAGTAAAGTAAGAGGACGTTTGTGAGAGGTAGCTGCTGTTTCAAAATAAGTTTGTGGCGACTGCTTATGCCCTTTAATTGAAGTTTTTTTTTTTACCTTTTTACCAGCTCCTTGAGTTAAACAAACAAGGAAAGGTAGCCACTGGCTATTTTATCATTAGCCATCGTTTTTGCTGGTGTATTCAAGTATGGTATCTTGTAAGGTTCAGTTGTCAGGAGGAAAAACCCTCATAAGAATGCATCCACGGCGCCGGGGTCCTGGGACCTCCCTGGGAAATTTTGGGGAAAAAGGAACCCTAATATGCGATTTACCAGGTTCTGATGGCCTTTAAATAATAATTTGGACTGTGAAATTTTCAGCATTTTAATATGTTTTTTCAAGTAGGCTGGCTTTCATTTACGATTTTAA
Source organism: Holothuria glaberrima (assembly GCA_009936505.3). Classification (NCBI taxonomy): domain Eukaryota; kingdom Metazoa; phylum Echinodermata; class Holothuroidea; order Aspidochirotida; family Holothuriidae; genus Holothuria; species Holothuria glaberrima. The sequence goes on from WURT03051562.1 coordinate 11,491, forward strand.
AATTTCATGGGGCAGTTGTCCTCGGCCGCCCCCGTAGGCTACATACAGCCCTGCCTTCGAAGCCCGGCTGATTATTTGCAGTAACACATCAGTGGAATTAATAGGAAACACGCGTATTCCACATGGTTTTTATCAATGAAAAGTTAAGTTGGAAAACCGGAAATTCACCACCTTATTTCTCAATGTGTGATTTGTGTGAAGGCAATAATGGTGATACTTCTCAAGAATTTATAGAATATAAAGGCTACAATTTATCTAATCTGTGTGTCACAAAATCGTTAATTGACAGATTTTAATAAATCGGTGTCGTTAACTCGAACCTTTATATCGTAATTTGCTGCATCATTGAGTTTTGGAGAGTCTACCGTTCTCTTTGATTCTGTCTTGACAGCTTGACCTTGTTTTAGTTTAAATTAAAATGCAGAATTACTCAACTTTAATACAGATGGATCGGATAAAGCATTTTAGGAGTATAGAATACATAGCATACTTAGGTGAACTCGACCCTGAGTAATGTACCATATTAACGAAAAACGCCTCTTCAGTTCTAAAAAAAATTCGACAGCTTATTCAGTTTATGAAACAATTTGGCCACATTCTGAATAAAAAACACGGATTATTTAATACCTGACTGTATGGTACGGTGATAAATCTATCTCTGGAAACCAAGTATCGCACTCGAATTCGCTGTAAACTTTCGTCAAGTAAAGGCGATGGAAATATTCGGATTCTAAACCAATCTTGAAAGAGTATAGAAATATATATCATTCTACATAACGTGCTTTTCGTGTGCTTTGAAAAGAATAAGACCAGATACGGGTAACGGTAAAATGTACCTCAAATGCCGGTATTAGCTAACCGATATCCATGGTCCCATATGTCAGGAAAATGGTACACTATTTGAGTACTTTTTAATGCCAGTTGCAATGTTTTCAGTACCTCATCAAGATGAAACGGTGTCCGGTAGACTATGGTGAGTTACCGAATGCTTACTTCCCAATTATCGGTATCGGTATCGGATCGGTATCAGCCGATATTGAGAACAGAAATATCGGTATCGGTAATATCTGCTACTTGCAATATCGGTAGAACACTAGTAACAATAACCAAAGCAATTAACAACTACAAAATCGCAACTTGTAGCGCCAGTGCAGGAGTGCATCCAGAAGATCTCGAGGAGCTGACGAGGGCGAATTTCACGTGCACCGACTGGGAGTCCTCCCCCTCAAGGCCCGTATCCAGACAAGATGTTTAAGGGGCGAGTTTGCTTCCAGGGTGAAATTTTTTTTCGGGGCTAGATGTGTAAAAATTGTTAAGGCAGTGGTAATTTTAAATTTTCTAGGGGGTGAAAGTTTTCTAAGAGGGATTTTCCCCTGGTCCCTCCCCCTGTTGGCTATGGGATCGCTCCTCTTCCCTGTTCCACAGGGTACTTAGCCAAAGTGGGTGCCTACAGTGTTCTGTGCTTGTAAGACAAAAAAATGTTTACTCACTTTGTATAACCCGATGCCTCCTACGTTCCATACTTCGTGTATACATTTCCTTTGGTCGGGTTGTAAGAGAAAAGCCATTGCGGCGTCAAACGAGGAGAAAACATGTACTCCTTTCGGAACATTTCTGTGGGCAAGAAGAGTAATTCCGTCACTCGGATTACAGTTACGATCACAGTGTGAACAGATTTAAATCACTATAAAACTCTACTCACATATCGAGACTTGTCATCTTTTTTATGAAACCACAAGGAGCTTCTGCGCTGTTTTCCGCCACCAGTATTACAGCTGCATTCACATGAAGGGGGGGGGGTGGGGTGTCAAACAAGTGATCAAGGTGATGTTCGATTCATAAAAGTGACTGTAAGCAATCTTCCGGTACATGAGTATACAAAAGAAAGCAATGTTTAGAATTGAGCTTGTTTCCTATACAGTGGACAGAGCAGCAATGTAGTATGAAAGGCATTATCAAGATGCCGCATCCATGCATGCTTCCAGAGTGATCTTGTAACGCGCTATACACAGGCGCAATTTGATGACGAGTACATTCATTTTGAGAATTTGATCACCGTCCTAAAATGAACTCGTTATATAATGACGAGCACGTCCTTCCATGTGAACGCAGTGCTAGTCCGAAGTGTCTAATAGAAGTGTTGTAAGTGGGAGCCACTTTAGTAGCTTATACATACTTTGAATTCAAATTGTCTGGGGGAGATCTACCCTTTTTAAAATGGATTTATGTGATCACTCAGTTGGCTATCATTATAATTTCAAAGACGCCCTCACAAAGCTATAGCCATCTCCCGGGTTCCCAACGCTTCTTTGATGACGTCACAGTTGGTCTCAAAGTATATTGAAGATCAGTACCGTTGCAGTTTACACCTAAATGAGAGCAATGAATGACTTACTTTAAAGTGTTACTTAGAACGATTTCTATTGTTCCTCCGGCAAATGGATTGTAGGAAGTAGATCCGAGCCACGACTTTCTACCACTTATGATGACATTCTTTCGTCCAGCCGGGGGATTCCCGATTGCAATCTTTACAAACGTTGCAAATTCATTTCTGCAGAAAAGAATGATACCTACTTATAGTTAAAAAGTCGTTTGCAGTGGCTGTTAAAGCATGGAAGTACTACCTCGGAGGTAGTACTTCCATGGTTAAAGATATCCTCCCTCCTCATAATGACATAATATTAAAAAGTAAATGCATTTTTAAAGGAAATAAAACTCAAAAGAAGTTCTAAAAATGTCTCGATAAATGATTG
>WURT03051573.1:0-14243 GCA_009936505.3 Holothuria glaberrima
GGTGCTGCACACAGTGAATAGCCAGGTCAGAGTTGCAATCCTCCAGAATACGGCGTAGTGAATTGGAGACCAATCCTGAGTATCTTTGTGGGGGATATCAGCGCATAACTAAATTGTCATTATTGTTATGAGGACGGCAACAAAGATGACTGTTATTATTATTTCTATTTTTATTGACATGTCCTGCAAATCAGGTACCTGTAGCCTTCCTGTCTACTTATTCCTACTGTGCTATCCTTTGCCATGTACAGCTTTTATTCCTTTTCAGAGTCACATTATGAAACAGGTATTTGAAGAAAATCATCTTTTAAAGGTTGTTGTAGAAGAGAGGAAATATGATTTACTGTATTTGATTATATATACATGATTATGCATTTTCAGTATGAAATGGTAGATAAGTAGTTCTGCAAGTTTGCAAAACGTGAAATTTTTGATGTTTCATTCGTTCATCAAATCTCTTCTATTGGCTGATAATTTAACAGGAATTCAAGAAAACTGTGAGGGGTTTGGCTGACTTTTTAGATTGCCCTTTGACATCTGATAAAATCTTAGACATCTGTGCTTACTGGGATGAAGAAGCAAAATACAACAGAAAAGGTAATTTCCAGCAATTTCTTATGAAAGTAATGGAATATTAAAGCAAGTCTTAAAAGCATGGTTTCCCAACATTCAGTTGGAGTTGCAAAACTTATTTTTTGGGTGGTCACAGACAAGCCCTTTAAAATTGGAATTAATGCTTGTTTTCATGAAAATGTGTTGTAAATATGCATATGCTGTCCCAGTGTAAAATATCACTGCCTGCAATAGAGAAAAGACTATGGACTTAATTTATACTCCTCCAGAAGTGGACAACAACATTGATTATTCCCATTGATAGGTTAGAAACGAATGTTAATATAATCAGAAGATGTGAATTCATTCTTTGAGGCCAGGCAAGGGTCTGTCTGTGACGCTGTTTACTGATACGAAAAAAATATGTTGATTTTCAGTCACACAACCATTTTTTCTATTTTGGGGGAAGGAGGTGGCATGGTGTCCATGACAAATTTTTATTGTCATGGGCAACTAGATTGCTCTTAAAATTGAGTCCTGTCATTAAAGTTTACTTTAAGAGTATCAATATAGAGATGTAGTGTCTGTGGTTAGGACTGCAAACATGAATTAATATCATTTTTCACGAGTGCAGATTGCAAAATTTTGCAAAAGTTCCAAATTACCAGTGATTTACTTCCATAACACCTGTATGTTATGAGCATGAATACATATCCATGCTGAGGGAGTGTAAGTACAGATTAAGGTGGCAAAGCATGAATATCATTTCAAGTAAGTGTGAGTCAACCTGAGCCTGTAAACACACAGGATCACGTGTGGAACGTGTTCTTGGGTGGCAAACCAGATATTATTTGGAGCCCTCTGGACATGGATTTAACACAGTTTGACACACGTATGCAGGCATTACACTGTCCCGAAATTGACACCAGATGGACACCAAAGGAAATGTTCAAATCCTGCTCTGATCCTAAAAACATCAGGACATTTGTGAGGTTATCTTAAGCCATTGTATGACTACTGGTGGAGTTTGTCAGGCTCTACGAGCAACTTCGTGAGCAATGGCAAAATCTTTGGCATGCCAAAAATTGTCTAAAGACCTTGCAATGGTTCGGGGCTATCTTTGCAAGAAATTCCAGATTTATTTGTGAGTCCATCTGGTGTCACTTGGGACATTGTGATGCCTGCATTGTTCTTGCCATCAATTTCACATTACAGGCTTTGTTTCTGAGTTCTTTGTTGACATTATTTTTAATTGCCACACTTTTCACATGGAAAACCTGTTCAAACCTGCAACTTACCTGTGGCAAAGTTTGATAACTGGCTGATCTATCTCAACGTAAAGGGAAAACAGGTTTCCACGCAAAATACCTGTGGTAACCTGTGGCAGGCACATGTGAAAACCTGGGGGTTTTGAACAAATTAACACAGGTTTCTTGTGAGGGTATGGTATGTGTATTCACTACCTGTACATGGACTGTACTGCTCTCATGCAATATTTGCTCTAGGAAATGTAATCAAAGTGAAATAATGCATTTTCTTTACAAAAATTTTCTTATTTTCCTATTTTCTTATTTTCTTATCTTTACACCAATATTAATAGATGTATACAGAATGATAGACATTTCAAAATAAGGCAGTATGGTAGCTTTCTTTTCAACAAATAAATTTGGTTTTTTATAGCACACCAATATTTGGTTCACCCAACTTTTAAATATTCTAATGATGCAACATCCGTTACTCTTGTAATTGCATAATATTTTGAGGAGACAAAGCTATTGCTAGAATTTAGGGGTGAGACTGAACCGTTTATTAATCATTAAAGGTATTTTCTTTGTATGCAGTACAATGTTAGTGCATTTCAAATGCAGTATTTCTCTTTGAGTAGGAACCATGTCTCTTTTAGAGAAAGTGCAATAGAGACAATCATTTATAAACCAGTGCTGCTATCTCTGGCTGACACATATGTAAATGGGAGCAGTGTTTCTTGTGTAAAATTGGCACATTTATCCTGATGTGAACCCTGCTCTTCTGGCTAGTACAGCAATAAAGAAACTGAAAGTTTTGTGGATGAATTCTTCTTAAGAAAAGCCCTGCAGGCTTTCTTCAGCAGGAGAAAAATTAATTGAAATAATACTCCTAAATGAGTTAAAACTCTGAAGGGACTGTATAAGACCTAAAGGGAAAATGTGGTCACCCAATTTAAATTAGTATACCCAGGTATCCTAATTTAGGAATGGCTCCTTTCAATCATGTTACAATAGTTTGTTACTCATTCGGTAACTCCCAGCAGAGTAACTCTTTGGTTTACGTTTTACATTCAATATTCTTGTTTCAGCAAGATAATGAAAGATAGTTGTATGGGAAATTAGACATTTAGAAGATTTGGCAGTTGTTTGAAAATTAAGTTTAGGGGACTGCTTATTCCCTTAAACATGGAGCCATCAGATAGTTTCGTATAATTAAAGTAAGACATTCCCTGGACTGGCTTGTACAGCACAAGCAAGAAGATGTGAGAATGAGATAAAAGATAATCTGGACATTTTGTCAGAATGTGGTAATTGATAATTGATGTTTTAGACAGTTCACCTGTGGTCACATCTCAACTTTGTTTTAATTTATGTATATACACTTAGTTCCAAATTCCAATCTCACAACATTTCACAAATCTCTACTACTTTTGCACTGTTTTATCGTTTAATTTTTCAGAGGACAGAGTTGGTTACTGGAAATATCATTTCACCATCCACGTAAATGAGAAGTTTGAGAAAGTTTACCCAGATAAGTTAAAGGACAGTGACCTGACCTTTGACTTTGACCTGTGAGTCATTAATGCACGTTAAATGTTTGGTGTTAATGATGTGACGATGTACCCATCCATATGTGAGAATTTATACCAGGGGTGCCCTACCTCTCTTTAACCAACATCTACTTGTGGAGTCTGTGAAGATTTACCAGTCTACATATGGAGCCATATTAGTTACAACCTTGATATGTATAAGTATTCAGGGCAATTGGAGCTGAGGGGTGGACTGGGGGAGGGCTACAGCCCCCAATAATTTTCAGTTAGTAAGTTTTTCTTTAAAACTTATCATTAGCTGTGCCTGAGTATGGCCGAAAATTACCTTCAAAATTGCCAGAATACAGAAGCTTAAGGGTCTTAGCCCCCACCCCCTTCCTCAACCCAAGTTTAGAAAACATCCAATAACCCTGGTGACATATGCACATAAAAACAGAAAAATAGTTGTGACTGACTGAGAGTTAGACCCTCGTCAAGTCTATCCTGATTATTAGTTAAGCACCTTCTAGATTACACCAAAGATATTACTTTGTATTTTTCATCAGCTACACCTAAAAATTAAAGATGAGTGGTAGTGTGTTGTATATAGTAACACCATTAGCAGAGCTTGGGAATTTTTTCAGGAGGGGGGTGGGGGGGTGAAAATGGCCTGTAGGGGCACTTTGAAGTAGGTAGATGCCCGATGGCTCAATATGGCAAAAGCCTTAAAAGGGCACTGACTGGCGATTTCAGTCTGTCAGAGGGCGAACAAACCCCCTGACTACATGGACACTCCGCCACTGAGTTATACTAGAATATAAAGTGTAGACATACATGTTCATTTCCGTGGCAACTTGACAGCCTCCAGTTGTGAAATCATATAGTAATGTGTTTTCTTATGAGACAGGTTAAACCTCTGCTAGTGAAGAAATTTTCTTTATTAAAATCTACCAGGTGTTGAGTTCTCAGCTCTATAAATTTTCATTCCAAGACATACCATTGTACTAGACGGTATCTAATTTAAGCATCATGTCAAGACCTCAGGCTCCAGCTTCCCCAGCGAAGCTGCAGGGGCCACAGCCGTGCTGTGTTGCTGGACACATTATACTGTAGTAAACTAAAATTATGCTGTTGGAATACATGTACTGTAGCATCTGAGGTGCTGCAGCTGAGCTTTGCTATTTTGATATGATGCCTTTGTTAAGCTTAGGAAAGAGTAGAAAAGAAAGCGTATCAGCTATGTATAAACATTTTTTTGTGACTTGTAAAGGTTTTTTTTTGAATGGTTTCATTTTCATTTTAATTCATACTCAAAATCTTTAAGTGTCCAGTAAATTGTAAACACAAGGGGAAGTAATAAATTGGGTACATAGTTCAGCCAAACGTCAGAGTGATTTACAGCTATTGTTATAAGCTTTATAGACTGAAGTGATACGTTATTTGTTTAATGTGTGAACATATTTGTGACATGCAATTTGTTATATGCTCAAAAGGTAGCCACTATAGGTGCTCCTTGAAGTAGTTCAAAAATTTTTGTGAAAGGAAAGTGACAACTTGCATTTGGGAGAAGAATTTCACTTTGCATCTTTTGAATGGCAATACAACTTCGATTGTGTGTTAATAATTGGTCTGTGAACTTTCTTAAAAATTGCCAACTTAATTGCATTACAAAGAGCCCAACAGTCAGCAGCTTTTAAAGCATTCGAAAGAGTAGAGCCCAACAGTCAGCAGCTTTTAAAGCATTCGAAAGAGGTAACGTATCATTTACAATTTTCTGTTATGTATTTTAGCTTCATACTGCTAGGGCATGTGTCCCTGTAAGCTCTTTTGATTGCCTAAGTAAAGGCAAAATTTTTATTTTGTTCCTGATCACAGTTTTTTTCCTGTTTAAATGCAAAAAATGATCCTCCTCCTAAAGTAACTTTGCTCCACCAGAAGATTTCTTAAAAATATCCTGGTCCTGGTTCAATTCCAAAATAAACCATTCGCAGTAAAATCCATTGGTAAAAGAAGCAAAGGTTTAACAATTAATGTGAACAAGGATTCAATGAAAATAGAGCAATTGTTGACAATTTATTTCTCTTAAATTTCTTTGTACTTTTCGTCCTGTGAAGATCCTTTCATCTACAGCATGTGAAAATTCTTTTTCAGAACATTTTGTGTAATGCAAGAACCAAGAGAGAAAGGTCTCCATTTAGTTTTTTATCCTGTCAAATTTCTTTGGTCAAAGTTTAGCAGATATTGTTTTTGTAACATTTTATTATTGTAAGGACCAAAAAGAAGAAAAATTCCCGTTTGGGAGAGAGAAGAATGATGTAGCAAGAAATTCAAGTTTGGATGTGAAGTGTAGTAAAGTTATTAACATTAATTGAATTCTTTTGCTCTTTTTAGTGGGGATTACGTGTTTATTATCATTCATGTATGTCAAGAAATGCTTTCTATTTCCTTAATATCGTGAGCTGTTTGAGAGAACAGCTTTTTTGAATGGACATGAAAAAAATAAGTATTTAGCAGTTTGAGGCTGCCTAGTGCCTAATGGCACCCAGTGTGGGCATATGCTGGGGGTGGGGGTGTTAGCAGTATGAGGGAGGGAGATAAAAGTGGACATAGCAATTAAAAAAGAAATGTTAAGCTTTATTTAAAATGAATGTGCTACCTTATGAATGAGTTTTCTCTTCTGCCAAGTGAATAAAAAATTCATGATGTCATTACTAAACCATTGTGTTAAAGGTACATTTATACATTCATGTGACTGCAAGGCTCAGGGTGAAAAATAAATTAAGTTCTAATGTATGAGAAAAATTGCTAATTAACGCAGGCTAATATGTTACAAACATGGTAAGTTTAGTGTGGTATGCGTACGTTATTTATAGTGTCTCAGTGTGATACATGCTAAAGCTGTGAAGTCAATGAAGGTTTGCCCTTTTACTTAACTTAATGGTGGTTACATGGATTGTATTTAATGTAAAGGACGGGTATCACAAATGGCAGTAAAATATGTCCTCTTTGAGGTCGAATGTAATGGATGTGATGATCATCTGATAAGTCATGACCTCCTAATATTTACTGACATCTACAACCTCCGTGGCATTGTGAAGTAAATTTGACCTGAACTTGAATAATATTCATGATGCATTTTTTATCCACATAACAGTTCCATGTGTAAGCAATTTTCAAACATAAAAAGAAGACATAGTTATCAATATTGTAGGCTTTGACAAAATACCTTGAGATAAAATTCCAATAATATTGGTAAAACGATAGAAACGTACTGAAGGTGCTGTTCACAGATACAGGCAGTTTATGATTACCTTACCCATAATTCAATATTTTTCTATTGGAGGGTACATCACTTGCTGAGTTGTGTTGATGCACTTACGGGCATATATGAAGTCCTCTCACCCTGTCCGTAAAGCATCATTTTTATTCCTTAAAAGATCTCTTATGATGGTTTGCAACACAAGTATTGTCTATCACAGTTTAATGTCTGAAGTTAATATTTTATAACAAAAAAAAATTACCATGCAAATAAAACAAACGTTTATCATAATTGGATAGGTCAGTTTAAACTTGGGTGACTGCTGTTTGAGTAAATCATAGGGCACTGAGCACAGTACTTGTAATTGAGCTTCTTTATACGAACAAGGTATTGTGCTTTAGAGGCAACCTTTCAGAGTGATTAGATCTTCCACCCTTTATGATAATCTAACAGAACATGGGAAACCCCCTCACGTCATGGACCTTTGGGAGTTACCCCTTTTGCCAAACTGATGAAACTTCCTTTGTAAGTGCATTTGCTCTCTAACAGCTCCTTATTATTTATTCAAGTTTATAAGTTATTAGTTCCTGTTTTGGAGTTATTTCAGGGTGAGTTCCCCAGTCATTCATTTCAGTACATTTGTGAGGACGTAGGTGACAGTCATGGCTGATTGCACCAAAGACAGCATGTTGTGTCACGAAAAATATTACCCAGCCTCCCAAAATAAACAACAAAATCTACCGTTATGTTGTGTAACTATTTCTATGGCTTGAATGGGTGGCATGCATCGGTGCAAGGAGAATTCTCATCTAACCCACGATAATAATAAACACTGCCGTCAATGAGTAAACGTGCTTATGAAAGCATTTTAATTATTCCATAAATTATGGTTGTTAATCTGTGCTGTATTCTTGTTTGCCTTAAACGAGATCATAAAGATGTATTCAATATAATTGGAGAACAGCAATCACTTGTCAAGTGCACGTTTCTTTTTGTAATCGCCAGTTTTATGTATTGTGAAGGAAACTGCATGTTCAGATTCTTGTGCTAGGGAAAGACCCCGCAATTTATATATTTTGGGTGACGTCACTGTGTGTTTAGCTAAAGTGTGCAGTTGCCAAAGAACTATTTAGGCTATTCATGATGAAGACTGGTTTTGATTCCTTGCCGAAGGCAGGCAATGAATCTATGCAATGGTGATGTCTTGTGCGTATTTGTGTTTGTGACGCACGTTGTAATGCGATATCTCAAGATAGGAATGACCGACACTTTTCATATTTAGTACATAGATTTTTCATGTGGAGCGAAAGAACTATTGTTTTTGGTAGAGGTCAAAGGTCATTTGAGGTCACCAGAGGTCAAAGACCGATAATCTTGAAGTAACGATATCTCGTGGTCGGAATGATCGACACTTTTCATATTTCGTTTATAAATTTGCCATGTTAAGAGGAAGACCGCTATTTTTGGTGGAGGTCAAAGGTCATTTGAGGTGATCGGAGGTTAAACTGCAAAAACCTTGTAAGTGACTTGTAATCACGATGTTTCAAGATAGGAATGACGGACAGTTTTCATATTTGATAAATAGATTTTTCATGTCAAGAGGAAGAACCCTAATGTTTTTAGTGGAGGTCAAAGGTCATTTGAGGTCACCAGAGTTCAAAGACCGAAAACCTAGAAATCACGATATCTCAAGAATCACGATATCTCAAGGTAGGAATGATCGACACTTTTCATATTCGGTATATAGATTTCACATGTACAGAGGTAGAACTGTATTGTTTTTGGTGGAGATTAAATTTCATTTGAGGTCACCATAGGTTAATCTGTGAAACCTTGTTAATGACTTGTAATCACGATATCTCAAGATAGAAATAACTGACACTTTTCGTATTTGGTATATAGAATTGTCATGTTGAGAGGGAAGTTCCAATTATTGTTGGTTGAGGTCAAAGGTTATTTGAGGTTAGGGAAGGTGAAAGTGCAAAAACCCTATAAATGGATCGTAAACACGATATCTCAAGAGAGCAAAGACAGACACTCTTTAAGTGTGGTATATAGATTGTCGTGTTAAGGGAAGAACCCCATTGGACTTGGTGAATGTCAAAGGTCGCTAGAGGTCAAAAACTATATCCTCATTAACATGATACTTGAAGGTGGGATGGACAGAAACCGCTTGTACTTTGCATATAGATTTGTTGAGAGGAGAAACTCTTTTGTTTTTGGTGAAGGTCACAGGTCATCTGAGGTCACCAGAGGTCAAAGACAAGCTTTGTAAACATGACATTAAAAGGGAGGAGGCACATTCAAATCACCTCTGAGACATTGTATTCAAGTTTTTTGTTATTTAGGTTTTGTTGGGGTTCAAAGGTTATGTGAGGTCAGCGGGAGTCGAATTGTGAATGCGTGGTAAAAAATAATGTAGTCAAGAAGTGTAAATTTGAGAGATGAACATCCCCCTTCGGCAAGGAATCACTAAGCCTTTGGACTTTCTGGTTATCGGCTCGAATTATGTACTTCGTTTCTTCAGTTGGGAATAGATCTTATGCATTGACGTCTGGGGACGTCATTTCAGAGGGTGAAGAATGCAGTACGCACAATGTAGACTCGTGCGCACGTAGTAGAATTAAGTGCGTATCCAACCCACCGAACTATATAATTCTGTGGTCCGACCGGTACACAAATCAGCTGTCTGCTCATTGCGTTGGTGAAAGTTGCACTAATACGCGAGAAACGTACCCTTCGGAGGGCGCACTTTCTGTATAGTGACATCACATGCAAGTCTATAGGAATATTTCCCAAGATGTCGTGATTACCCGTGTAGCGCATGTTTAGTGTGACTCAAATCAACCCTTTTGCAGTCATGGAGAGGTGTGTTGCGATAATTAGACCACGTAATCCAGTTTATTTTTCTCCTTCGGGCGAAATCATGGAAACCCCCACCAACAGGCAAAGCTATTAGAACCGGGTTAGGACTAAACCAATCATCCAAATTCCATAGCTCACTTAGGTGACCGTCCTCAAACGACAATTATGACTAATTATAGTTTCCTGGAGATAAAAGTCAAGTTGCTATGAGAGAAAACCCGTTAAATGCATTCAATTCGGTATAAGTTCATGTTCTCGGACAACAGTGATGAGTGTGTCGGTCAATCGGGTCATATTGGGGCGAAACGTGTTATAAAGTAACTAAACGTGTTAGTGTTATAAACGTGCTATAAACGGGTATCCTGCTCTTCACTGTACGAACCAATGAATCCGCAATCCTGTTTCCCCATTTCCCCATTTTAAACTGAAGAGGTCATGACATAAGAATGATTGCATTGGCGTACTAGCGAGGAGTGTGATCCCCCGCCTGGGGACAGAGTCAAAAAAAAAAAAAAAATCTCGGGTAAATGTTTGGAATCTCTGGCATTTTCTCATGCAATACACTTTTTAGTCGGGTAAAAATAACTCAAAACCCTAGAAGAGAAATGCCCCAAACGCCAGAGTATAATTTCACTGTTCGCCGTACAGAATAGCATACAAATTTATTAGAAATATTCTAAATGCAAAGGGACATCTCGGTAACAAAGATGTTCTCATGACATATGTGCATCCTAGGCTGATACTTCGCGAAGGAAATATTTCTGTTGACTCAGAGACAATTTATGTTAGTGAAATAAAAACAAATAGGCGTGCTTAAACAAACAAGGAAGGGATTAGATAGTTTCTACGGCTGGTAAATATTTATTCAGAGGAGTGTTTACTATAGACGTTGTTATTAATACCCACCTTCCTACGTGTAACGTATACAAAGAAGACGGAATTGTGAATCGAAGCTGTGTGTGACTGATATGTGGGGATGTGTAGGTGAGTGTGTTAATACAAAGAAGTGTCGCGAACACCAATCCGATCGACTTCAGCTTGGTGTACCTAGGAATAACTTGATATTCGCTACGTGCATGTATTACTTCTAACGTCATAGGTCAAAGGTCAAATGAGTTAAAATTTGTTGGAAAAAGTCACGAAACCTCAAGACGTGGGGGAAACTTTATACGAAGTTTACCGTAGCAGCTATGCTTTTTTTTCAGTTGCCAGCAGTAGTCAAAGGTCAAATGTAGGTAAAAGGTCAAATTTTGCATAATTTTTTGTCACCGACTCCTCCTAACCTTTAGTTCCGATCAACTTCAAACTTGATGGGTTAGTATGTGACTAGTAAAGCGTGTGCATGCGTCAGTGATGTCGTCATAGTTCAAAGGTTAAATTAGATAAAAAAAAACTGATTTTTTTACCTGCCCTACCAATATATTAGAAAAAATCATGAAACCACATAATGTATGGGAAAAAGTTAGAGGAATTTTAATAAAGTTCTGTTTGGTTGCTACCAAAGTGGTCGTATTACATGGGATTCCGCAGTAAAAACCGTACCTTTTCATTTCTGCAAAAATGGATATACTGCTGTTGTCACACCGGCTCCACATGGGTTTCCGTCTTAACTATTTCCATTGTCAGACGCCTTACCGTATTGAAAATTATTTTTTATCTAGTACGAAAAACGTTATACACTTTCACAAATATATTCAAGCTCATGAAAACATGTCAAAGCCTAAAAGTTTTAAAACGCTGTGAAATTGATTTGCCGATAAGGTGAAAATAGTGAGGTCAAACTAATGTCCTTTCGCAACCCTGTGATACCGAACACGTTTTCCATTCCGATCGTCCTCGTAAGCAGATGTCCCCCAATAATTTTATCAGATCGCCGCCCGGCCTGTGAATATGTATTTCTAAATTAGAACAAGGAACCGTTATAACTAGAAAGGTGTAAACATTCCTGCGTGGTGAGCACTGGTGAGGAAGTTTAATTGAAAGGCCAAATTGCTTTGAAGGCTTAGTGTGATGTCAGTGAGCTACTTTGGTTGCAAGGAGGGGGGGGGGGTAGCAGCTCCTGGTTCAGCTCGAAAGTATCTGTGGTCCTCTTCATTTCATCTAAGGTCATTGTTTGTAACATTTCCTATAGTTGGTACAGCAGGGTCCTACCATGATGGAAGTACCAGTACTCCCATGCTTCTACCAAATTCCTTCCCATTCTTTAGTTAAAGTTAATGGCTCCCTGGGCGACTCCCGATCATCTGCAACAGATGTAGACTGTACACAAACAACGACAGTTACTGGATAAGAGGTTGAGTTTCTTAACTTCATGAGTTGCGCCTGATTTCTTGATAGGTTGATAAGGTACTGAAAGTGAAGCAGGCCCGTAGCCAAGGAGGGCCAGAGGCGAAGCCCCCTGAAATTTTTTTCGTTCCCCTAGAAAGTTTCAAGTTACCATTGACTTAATACATTTTTACACATTTGGCCCCCTGAAAAATTTTCGCTCCTGGAAGACATTCCCCCCCCCCCCTACAATACCTTGTCTGGCTACGGGCCTGAAGTGAAAACATTTTTTTTTTCAACTCTTCGCGTCGATTAAGTTTTACCCTGAACATCTGTTCAGATTTCGTTAAAACATTTTATACTAAATACCTCATGACTGTCACAAACTTACAGCTACAGAGGATCCTCCCTCACACCCCGTGAAATGACCGCCCGGCCACGTGCTTTAATAGACCATGGGACAGTCTAGTTCTCTTGACCCTTCCAGCAAAGCCCGAGTTTAAAAAAATGACAGACTGTTTTCACTACCAATAATGTAAAGAGTAATGTTACCATAATTGCACAGTAAACCAAAATGTTACGTATTTCACTGATGAGTTGATAAATTTCTGATGCACATAAAGTGAACTGTGTGTCGAAATCAGGGAACCTCTTAACAGGGACATTTAGCGTCGTCAAAAAGGTAGCGGTGCTGGACGAACTTTCTTTTTCCGTGAGGGGGGACTCGGTGGTCTTGTACTCACAACGACGTGGCATGTCTTCTGTTATACTCGCGTCGCACTGCAAAGGGATTTCCAATTCATTTTGGTTTAGCTCTGTTTCTGATATATTGAAATACCACAAACAAACCTTTACAAAGTCACAATCAAGAATGAAATGATTTTCGGCAATATGTATTTTGCTGGCGATATCCAAGTAGGGTAGAAGGCTATGAGACTGCGTCATGTTGTTAGCCTCTATTTTTAGTACTTGCAAATGACTGATGCCTAGATAATCTGGTGGCGGAAGTGAAACCACGTTGTTATGGGAAAGGTCAAGTGTATGTAAAAATTCTAAACCAGCAAATAGCCCCTTGGGTAACGAAGTAAGCTCGTTGCTATCAAGAAATAGTTGTTGAAGGTTTGCAAGTCCTCGGAATGTAATAGACTCGATCCAAATAAGTTTATTTTTCGACAGGCTGAGATGTTGCAACTTGGAAAGATCACGAAAGACAGTCAAAGGAAGCGCATTCAGCTGGTTGTAAGCAAGGGACATGTGTATCACTTGGTTAAGTCCACGAAAAGCTTCTTCGCTTATCTCAGAAATTTGATTTCCATCCAGATACAATCTTAGCAGATGGCTCTCAGTTCCTGAAAATGTTCCATTCGGAATTTCATTCAGACGGTTGTGAGAGACTAACAAATTTTTCATTTGATTCATTGTTATAAACAACCCTGGCTGAAAATTAGAAATTTGATTTGAAGATACATCAAGCGTTTTTACTTTATCATAGCCGGAAAAGTTATCCAAGTGTACATGCGTTATGGAGTTTTCTTGCAATTCTAACATTGTGGCCTCCTCACAACCTGACGGCAGTGGCACCTGGTAAAGATTTCGTTTGTTGCACTGGGCTCGAAAGAAATAGGCATCATATTCACATATATCCATGCATACCGGACTGGGAGTATCGTGGGTCATGTTGGATTGTAACGGTGGTGTTGGCCCAGCCCTATTAACCTGTACATTCAATACTATAATTACCACAACTCGATGGAGGAGGACAGGGATCACATTTCGGTATAAATATGGTGATATAAGACTGGTGAATCTGGGTGGCATTTCAGTATATCCCTGCAAGGAAGAAAAATAAAAACCACAGTCAGTGTGAAAATGAAATTGATTCATGGTTTAATAAATTTATTTGCTCCTTGAGGCCCAATGTAATTTGTGCATCTTTTACGTGAAATTTGTGAAAATGAAAGACTCATAAGACTGCAAAAACTTAGGCCTGTATTGGTGGATTACTCGACTCTACTCTCAGAGTCACGCTACCCCTGGCCAGTATAGTTGAGAAGAAGCAAATTCATTTTTTTTTTGTAAATCGCGGCTCCCGGGAAACATTCACTGTAATAGTATGCACAAAACAAGTTGTGCAGTTCAGGTTTGCGGTATGTCGCAGGTTTCAATGACGTACGGTATTGTAACTACAACTTGCTTTATATGGTATTTTCTCCATCGATAACAGACCTGGATATCTCCTTTGACAGTTATTGCTGTTGGGGAATATGTTCCTGCTTCAGATTATGTGTCATTGCAGGAGTTACGACTCCGTGCAGACTAATATGACTGCCGGTACCCGACTCCAAAACTGTTGCTCGATTTACCTCATCAGAGACCACTTAAAGGGGCTCATTGAGTTGACATCGATTATTTTTGGGACAAATTTGAAGGAAAACATTACATGGCAATCCTTCTAATTAGCCTCATTACTCATGTTTCACTTCCTGCAGTTACTGAAAATGTGAGAAATTGTATTGTTTTGTGGAA
>WURT03051584.1:0-14241 GCA_009936505.3 Holothuria glaberrima
ATATATATTTCTGTTACACTGCAATAAATCTTGCACCTGGATTCTTCGCCTTAACCGCAAATTCTGGCGTGATGAATTACACACGTTTGCACATTATGGATTAAGGCGCCATGTGAACATTTTAGATGTAGCGACATATACTTGCAAGTTCGCTGTCCACCTTGTAGATGTATATAATATCTTCCTTGCAGCATAATAAGGCATCTATTTAATTTGTAAGCTGATAACTTTTCTTAATCAATTACCATGGTCATCAAACGGATCATTACATTTGGAAATCCATCTTCCAGGCTGTGTTACTGGTTTGTTGTTGATGGAATGGCATATCCGTAGCTTTATGTAAATACGCACAGATTTAGTTCCGAATTTAATATGTCATTCTTTCTGGGTGTCTCATCTGAAGCTACTAAAAGATGCAGTAGAGGATACAAGTTAGTATTACGAAAGTTTTCTTCATTACACCTGTGAAACGGATTTTGCAGTCTCAGCAGAATGTCTCATTATTTTTCTAATCGGCTTTATCAAACAATGCCGCCAGGACCTAGTCTGTAATTCTTAAAAGTATGTAAAAACCACAGAGTTGTAAACAGAATCAATATCATCTGCAGATCACGATTTATTACTTGCACACCTTATGCAATACTATCGTTCACATAGTTCAGTATAAAAGATAGACTTACTAAGGTCATATTCCCACAGCACTGTGGGTGTCATTGGCTGAGGCTGGGCAAAGCTACGTTTAACGTAAGTTCAATTTCTTGTCTTGTGATTTGTTCCAATTACATGGCTATCATAATCGCAGCTAGTATGTGTTAATCGTACCTGTTAATGTTTAACTTCAGTTGATCTTCTGGGTCAAAGATCTATTTTACAACTCCAGACAACCAAGGCCCGTGAGCGAAAACCAAACATGTACACTAAAAGATGTTTATTCCTCCCTGATCTAGCTGTGTTTTCCAAAGGACTGAGCCTTCAGACCATTTCTTTTATTTTAAATGGCCCCAATTGCTGTTGAAAACCGAAGAACGAAAACAATTAGATCTTCCGTTAGAAGATAACGTCCTCAAAAAGAGGACCAAACCAAACGGAACGGGAACAATATCGCTTGGACCGTAACATCACTCGTGCGGTGACTTATCCGTTTTAAGCTAAATGTACGGACTTCCATTTTAAATTCTAAAAGCCAAGACCGAAAAAAGGAAAGCAAACAAACTTCGAGTTTCTGTCATATCTGAAAGTGAAAGAATAGACCGTCAGTCGGCCACGTGTGGCTCTAACATATTATAGTAATAGTACCAAGCTTACTAATTTCTTGATGTAAGCATAACATTAGGTTTGACATATCACTTTACTTTTACTGCGAGTACAATAAGCCTTTATATCATTTTATCCACGTGTGCAAAAGGTATAAGTACCAACGTGGTCAGTTAATATCAGAAGTTATTAGATCCCTTTTCTGTTATGGTCAAAGACATCATGTTACCTTCATATGGTTAAAAAGTATCCCACTTTGTGAGCATTTTAGGTAAAAACCCACAAAAGGTTTGCAAGGTTTTTCATTGTATCAGATACCGCGAAGTAGTATATGTATCATGACAGCGCCACCCTTATGAAGATCTTTCCCTATTGATTTTACAGTTTAAAATATCATAAAATATCATTTTGCAGCATAAGATAGACCGACAAGGGAGGTTTTACTCAGCCAGTTTGCATGGAGAGCCCCATAAACTTGGCGTAGTGGGGAGTTAGCTGCTTCTACTTGTTGGATGAATTCCAGTTTAACTTTCCTGAATTTATATCACATGATCATGTAGACAATCAGTCAGAAACTACTATCTAAAAAGTTCTTTATACTTTCATAAGTAAACCTCAAAACACGATCGCAACCGATATTAAATTTCATTCGCCAATACTGCATTCGTCATTTATTCACTCAAACGGAAACATGCGAAAGCCTTCACAGAGGGTAGCGTGGGGTGTTTGAATTGAAGCAATTACATTGCAACGACTAGTATCAAAAACAATTTCGCAGGTTAAAAGAAACAGTTTTATCGATTTCCTTCTCCTAGTACTAGAAATATTGATTCCACCCTGAACTATGATAGGTTTGAAAAAATTTAGCTCATTATCAAGGTTATAACAAAATATCAAAGTGGTTTATAAAACTGCCTGTATTAGATTTTTATTTGTTTATTTTGTACAATTTATATGTCCTTTTCCTCCTATTTGAAGACTGCTCCCTCTTCCCTAAGGGATAACTCCATTCGAGAAACACTGTTTGTCACCCTAGTCCCCCACCACCTCTCAGACGGTTATCCAAATATATTTGGTTGTGTAAGCTAGAAAAGACACTAGACATCTTTCAAGACGTTAAGGAGACCGATTAGAACCTTATGACCTATACCAACACAACACTGGAAGCTATTGGCAGACTTTACAAATGAGAATGATAACGCTGTTTTCAGCCCTTGCAATGTTGAGGTAATGTAGATGTCATCTTTGCAAGTTCTATTTTCAAAATTTACAATTGGCAGTCACATTAATTTTGAACTTCACATCTTCCCTGCATTAAAGGTTTTTATTCAATAAATCCTGCACTTGGATTACAGGTATCGCAACAAGCAAACTACATTCCAAGCGTTTACGATTGAATTGCGAGTCTCGTCCTTTTTACTAAAAAGTGTGGTGAGGTTACTCCATAACGATTGAGTATGGATCAACGAAGACTTGCTGAAAAGTGGCTAACCTCTGTTTAAGAGACCAGACTTACAGACTGGTGACTTCCTGTAGGTAAAATGCACTTAGCTGTACGACCTGTTTTGTATGTTCCAGCATGCTAAAAAATAAGATGGCAAGAGTTCCCTCCGAACCTTAGCTTACAATATTACCCACATTATTACAAAACTACATACGTTGTTACAATGTTTCTCACATGTTGTAAAATGTCTTTAGCGATTGGTTCCGCATGTAACCGAAATGGTTTCTAATATACAGGGTTATTCCTATTTTGTCTTCATTGTGCAATGATAGTATTGTCTGAAATGCGGTGAAGTTTGTAACACCCAACAGAAATATGATCTGTTGTTTTGAGTATAGTCTGGTTTAAGTTCGGACTTATGCCCCATACGATAACCTTACTTTCAGCGCTTGCAATAACTAATTACTGTTTAAAACGCAAAACAATGACGGGAATTAAATATTCTAGACATTAGGAATGTAATGAAGAAACCAATAATACTAGAGAAACTCTAGCAAAGGCTGTTTCTGCAGTCAGTAAAAGACCTAGCTCATGTGGTCACTGAGCAGTTAGTATTACTCATTTCTCTTTCTCAGGGTTAGGCAGACAAGGTAAGAAGAAACAATTCCAAGTTAAGGGCAAGGTATTGTTTGATCGGAAGTTTGTAGTAATAAGAAGATTAAAAGCAACCAATGAATAATAATGAATCCTCTCTAAAGGGTCTTGATAAACCAAAACGCAAGAAGATTTGTATAATCAGAAGGGAATTTAAATTTACATTAATGTCTACTGAATCATAGCTCAACATGTGTAGAATGTCTACCGAATCATTGCTCAACAAAGTGTGGACGCGGGTGCAATAGTCTTAATGGATTAAGCTCATTTGGAAAATTTGAAATCTGATGTGCACGACTGATTTAAGAGAACGAGAATATAAAATAGTAATTTACTGGTCTTCTCATGATTTCTCAAACTTAGCTTTGCATTGTAGTACTATGACTGCACTTATGCCATAAGAAACCGTATCTGGCTTACGGAGGAACAAAATTAAACTGGTTTAATGTCACAAGAAAACAGAAAAACCAAGAATCCCTCTTTTCGCTGCTCACTGACTTGTTTAAGTTTGGAGAAAGCCTTTCTTTTAGTTTTTGCTCTTTCCCTCTTGTTCAAAGTTTGACATGAGTGGGATGGGATCTGCCTGCAGGACGTGTCATAGAAAAAATTTCCCATTGGACTCAAAGGAGAGGGCATCTAATCAGCCTCTTGGCTAACGAGGGCACTTTTTTACACGATTAAATCGTTTCTCGCCCATTTGGATAAAACATTGGGTTTCAACTGCTATTCTGCCACGTGAGTGTCCCAAAGGTACGTACTGCACTGATGGCAGAATTGAGGGATATTCTGACGGCTGTGAAAAAATGTTCTTTTTGTTCATGTCTCTGAAATACTGATGCAATTCAAATGTACCACTTGATAATTTACAAACAATTTCGCTAGTTTTATGAATCTAAACTCAACAAATTTACACGAGGATAAAAGTCAGTCTGTTGTCATTTCTCATAAGTGTAAGTGATTTTGCAGTTCAAATATGTAGAAGTTAGTATTTCATACCACTTGTCATTCTAGAACTCTTTACTCATTGAAACGTAGGAGTAATTTAATTTCAGAAGAAGATTCAATGTGTCAACAGAATCATTTTAGATGGACTTAACCCAAAATATATCTCTCTCAGATGAAAAAGTAGTCACGAAAAGTGCAATCGAAATAACAATTTATACTCGGTTTGTAGTTAAACTTGCTTGGCATTATATTGGAGTTCTTTCTATGTAATCGCCTTGCTTGTCCAGTGTAAATTAGAAAACAGAATTTCTAAGAAAGTACTATCTAGGCTAACTTCCAGAGGCCCTGTTTCATATAATAAATTGTGTTTCATCAACCGACATGGAGTATCTGGAGCGTAGGAATTAACCACTAAGAAATATGTGTCAATTATACTCAAACGAAGAAATCATATTCAACGAAAGTAGACCATAGCCATTTTATTGGTAATTTCCGGTGATAAATAATAAAAACTGCCAGAGGGCCTTTAGGTAAGCAATTCAGGAGATTCTTTGTTTAGGGGAATCTATTTTTACCCGATCAAGAGAAAATTTGGTCATGGGCGAGGACATATTGCCCATTTTATCCACAATTCCACGCGTTCCTTGTGTTTTTTGTCCGTGAGGAATCGGATTTGGGACCCCTTGGAAGAATATATCGGTCTAAAGTAATTGAATTAAATGCCTATAAAATTTTAATAAATGTTAAATGTATTCGGCAGATGTATTGTCATAGCTTCCGACAATTAGCCGCTTCCTAATCTGTAGTTCACTTTGCCGTCTTGAGAAAAACGCGTTTTACATACATACATACATACATATAATATTTATAATGCGCTTATTCACAGATCTAGGCGCAATACAAGCACAAAAAAGCATAAATTAAAAGAGAGAAGAAAACCATACTAGTCACAAAAATAGGTTTTTAAACGCTTCTTAAACACTACTAGAGAGGGGGCTTTTCTGATTGATCGTGGGAGGGAATTCCAGAGACGTGGGCCTGCTACGCTAAAGGCAGAATCACTACTTCTTCTATGTGTTTTCGGAACATGGAGCCTAGTACGGTCAGAAAAGGACCTAAGGAAACGATAATGAGTGTTATAAGTTTTTTAGTTGTCAACGTTCTTGCTTAACCTTATCCTTTTTACAATCTGTTGCATAAGCGTCCCCCCCCCCCACGGGAGAATGTCCCGGACTGGTAAGGATAGCGAGCGCTGATCAGAACTTGAAAAGCCATCGCTACTAGTCTTGTATACTGTTTTAGAGAAAGAGATACACAAACAAGTAATGCGTCCTTACAAAAGACACTCCTGCAAAAGCGTTCATCGATAACATACCTAGTGAGTAGCGACAGTTTTCTCAAAGAAGTAGTCGTAATATGGGACAACTGCCAATCATTCTTGCCAAACTGCCTTCCTGTCAAGGGGCCATGCTCCACCAATGGAGCATCGCACAACGCAGAAAATAAGAGACCGGCATCTATTTCAAATTCAACAGCCGCCATTGACGTGGTGCCAATGCCTTTAATTTGATTTGGTCCTAAGACAGAATAAAGCCTTTCCCTCGATGTTTGTGGAGGGTGAAGAAACATGTACATTTCTTCAAACTAAGACGAAAATGGGATTTATTTTGAAGAGATTTGGCAATCTTAGGATCGATAAGGTCATTTCTGTAGCAAATAATGGCGGGATAATATGTTGTAAAACTTAGATAATTGAAATTCACCAACACATTCTTCATCTATTAAAGGACTATAAAAACACTACTAGCAAATGACCTCAAGGAAATGATGGGCGTGCAAAAGGTTCTCTTTCAATTAGATAGGCTTTTATTGGCATGAGTGTCCTTACTTCTGATGTAGTAGTATATTACCTTCAATTTTGGCAAGTCAACGATTAAGGATGTTTTGGAACAATTATGTTCTCGATTAGAGGGAAAGTGACTTAAAGTTAATCCAGCTAAAAGGTTTCCGACGTAAAATGTGTTATTAGATTTTATTCTTTATACTTCTTTCAGTTCTAGTCCCAAAGTACTAATGATTCGATAATACAAATGAGGTCATCTAGTTCATTAAGGAGCTATCTCCTTGGACATCGTATTTTAATTACATTAGTCTTGTACTTCATCATTCCCTCCCGCAAGTATTACAAGCCATTAAAAGCAAACAATGTTCTATGTAGTTTTTTTTCTTTCTAAAGAGACTGTTGCGGAAGATTAATTACCTTACTACAGTATGCTTGATGGGTAAAATTAGGCAAATAGACAATTTCCACTAGAAAAATAATCAGAAAAGATGAATAAAATGTTTATACCAAGGTCACTTGTCTTTAAATGATATGATAATGTGGGTTGTAATGGTCCGATTAGGAGCACTTGAAAGAAGTTCCTCGTTTTACCTTGTCGGTCTTTAAACTAAAGCTTGACACTTTTGATTCTCGCCGTTCAAATATCCTGTGTTAACAGAACGTTCGGAAAATTTTAGGCCTGAAGTAACGGTTGACAGCTGATGATAATAAAAGTAAAAGCTAGGCTTTTATTTGTTCGCAAAGAAGCATTTTGTGTAAATTTGCTTTCGAGCTGGTCTTATTTTGAAGAGGACGCACACCAGAATTACGTATCTTTTCCCATTATGGTGTTTGTTTAAGCTAGAGACGGGTAAACCTCTTGTCTTTGAAATTAGATTTAGCGAGCAAACTATACGATCGTTACACACGTTTAGAAATTCATCACAGCATGGAGCACAATCATCCCCATTCTGTTGATTTTCAGGAAATATCGAAATTTTACACGAAGCCTCCAGAATGTGTCTCTTTCCCGCGCCATGAAAAACATACAAAAGTGTTACATTTTGACATCCTCTAGTAGACTAACGATTTCATGGTGTGCATACATAATTCCTTACTGATAGCTGTATTTACATTTGTGCCTTGCTAACATTGTGGGTAAAAGAGAAGCGGTAACCTGGCACTTTGTGCAACTTTCCCTTTCAGAAAGTTGGTTTTGTTTTTATTTGTCACACGATGGTCTTTTTGGTGTTTTATCACATAGAGCTGCCCATCTGAGAGATAGAAACGACTTTTAGTTCCGTAAGACGGGCCATTGAACGTGTTGTTTTAAGAGATTAAGAGATAACGTTAAGAGAGCCTTGTTTACGACCCACAGATCTTAGGCTAGGCTAAATGGCAACGTTTGTGGCAATAGATATAGTTGAATCGTTATAATCCTGAAATAGCGTTGCAACGTAGGCTATGCTAAAACGCATCGAGGACAAAAGGCAGTAATCAAATGTAAGAAAACGGTACTCAGAAAAGTTTACATAGAGAATTATATGTTAGAGTAATATTCAGTGTTCGATTTTCAAGGCGATACAAGTACAAGCAGTATTTGTTTTGTATAACATTATGATAAATAATTGTTAGGGAAACAAAAGTAACGTGCCAAACTTCGATTATTATTAAGCTTGATGAGGCGATTGCTGCACCGTAAACACTAAACACTGGAGCGCCATATAACTGGGTCATGACACACAGTTTCAAGGTATCAACATATCGGTCTACTACAGCAGTCTAATGGTACCGACTTGTGTAGGTAGTCATAATTTCATAAATCCAAAGCTAATAAAGACCGAACTATTTCATTTATCGATTATTGTTAACATGATCGTTAATATTGGATCGCTTAATGGTCTTAATTCCATTGCTGTAGGCAAACAGTCGTAATCAGGAATGGCTTGCTTCTAATACAATTAATACAGTGTATAACTGCTCCGAACTGATATCAGGCTGGGCACTCTCTATTGTAAAAGGTGTTTCGTCAAATTGGCATGAAAATGTTAATTGTTGATAAGTACAGTTTATGCTAGTCTAATGGTATTTAAATAAGTCGAAATCCTTAAAGATTTCTCCATCCAGCCCCTAGAATGAGCATAAGAGGATACCCACAGTACAACTTTTCAGGTAAGAAAAGTGGCAAACATTGTACACCGAACGTCAGAAAGACATTTTGTGAAACAGCAGCAAGCTATTTGATTGATATGAAACGAAAATCTTCTTTATACGGGAGGTTAACATTGTGGATTTGTCACGTTAAAAGTTTTACACACAATGCTCGCCCAGAGAAAATGCGAAAGCTAGTCTTTTACAGTCAAATAGGGCCTTGTCATCATTAACACATGGTAAATTTCGAGCAAGAATTGTGGTTCTTGTGCATTAAACCGTGGTACCAAATTGCCTTTTGCAGTCTTTTTCTACATTTCGAGTGATTTACCAATCGCGTATTTTTCCTGCTGAAAAATAAAACATCCGACTGTCATACATAAACAAGGTGAAGAGAGACATTAGCAGCAGATTCCTGGAGAAATAAAGCCCGTTAATATGTCAATATAGCTACAAAGCAATAAAAGATAAACATTTTAACTCTAAGCTATGTCTGTGATTGGCCCGAAGATGTAAGGGACGACCGTATGTTATTCTTATAGCTTTATAGCGAGTGGAAATTTGGAAGTATGAATGAGCCTTTACTGAACTTAATCTTTGCAGGGAGTTGCCAGCGACTGGTTTTTGTTAGTAAAGGCAGGGAGTTGCTACCGAACGCTGGCAACTCCCCGGATAAGGTAATCAATAACTGCAAGAATTACCTTCTCCACATTGGGTTCAGTGTTCATAGGAACAAGTCCACCTCAGAGCCATAAATTGAACACAACCAATTGATAGGTTGTTGAATAACAATGTGCAACATAGGTTACTTTGTTGCAAGTATTTATACCTTAAGGAGGAACAAGCGTGTACCAAGGACCCGATTTGCCCAGTTTGTATGAAAATAGAAATATCGAAAACTTAACAGTAATACTGAACGTAAAAGCAAGCATTTTGAGAGTACAAAGTATTTTATGTCTGGATTTGTTGCCTAAGGAGCAAACACTTACACGTACATCTTTTCAAATAGGATGCACAATTAAAATTGGGAGAACTTAAAATCATTTACATGATTTACGCCTGTCCTAAAGTAACCTTAGGGAGTCGTTTGTACTTTTGACATGGACGAAAAATCCAATCAAATGAGTCACAACACTCCCGAGTGAAATTTTACATCACAATGTCTGTTAGCTTCACGTTTACTTTGTCTCCAAGTCATGTTGTTCAACCTACCGTAAACCTTTTATTCTATTAATATCTTCCTTTTATAGAAACATGATCGTTAAGGTAAAGGTAGCTAACTTTTAAATTTCATGTAAGTACAAGGTAGACAATGACTCCACTTAATGCATCATTACTCTTTTTGTTATCCTTCAGTAGATTCATTCTTTTGCGATCTGCCTGCAGTACACTGACATTTCCAAAAAAATTTGAAAAGTGCTTTTTACGTCAATTGTTCAAATCATTTCGATTAATTTTTTGGTGAAAGATTCGCACAAAGTGATAATTGAGTAATTAAGTGAATAGTATTGCAGTGTCTCGTTACAAGTGAATAATGTTACAAGGTTTTCATGTAATTATTTGTTGATCGAAAATGTAATTCTGACTTAAGACCCCAGCAAACTCTTGAGTCAGTTGCATGTAACGAAATCAACTTACAAACTAAAGTGAGTGATGTCCTTCGCTATTACGCTGTGCTTTTATTACTGAAAGTGATCCCTGGACCAATTTTTACAAATCTCGGTCTCGATACCCAGTTGTCTCTACCGTTTGGACGGTGGTGGTCTTTTTTTATTTTACCGGTCTCGGACAAAAACCAGGGTTTTTTGTAAGTCGTTGGTTTAGGTTCAAAATGCCATCGGCACCTTGTTAACTACTTATGCAATACTCCGTCTGCGTAAAGGAGACTTTACTTGCCAACGAAATAATTGCAAACTTTTCATTAAACTTTCCGGTTTCTAGTCTCATCTTTTGGATTTTGAAGGTAACATGATCCTTAAACTTAAAACCATGTACTACATGGTCAACATGAACACAACACCAATTAAGTGATGTACAAGCCAGAGTACTAGCAACTTGTTAGCAATGTAGTATTACGAAGAAGTCTTTTAACCCTAATAAGTTTGGAAATAAAATATAAAGAATGGAAGGTTTTATCTGTACCAGAGTTCTCTACTCCCGTAGACTGCATATCCAGTAGGTATGGTATAACTATGTGCCCACTCCGTGCCCACATTTTTGTAGAAATGTTCTCAAGTTTCATGAATAAACACAACAGCATTGCGTTGTTTCGTAACCTGTGTTTGGTCGAGTAGTTGCAGAAAATGGTATTTTCAAAATAATATTTTTACTTTATATGTATGCAAGATCTTGTCTTATTCACGGTCTTGAGGCTTGCGGTTTTGGTCTCGAATGTGGTCTTGACTCTGCACCGATTATTATCAGCTAAGAAAAGAGACATATGAAATTTTGGTAAAAAAGAAACTTCTGATCGACAACTGAAGCAAAAGGTGTAAATTTTCTTTGCAAACTTATCCAGCAACAATGATAAGACTGAAGGGAGATTTCTAAAGCTATGTCAAAAGCCATAGATCCATTTCAGCATTAGCCACTTGCTTTTGCTATCTTTAAAAGGTCTGTGTACATGAATCCAAAATAGCTGTTTTACTCAACAAAGATGGATTAAGATCCACCTATAGAAAATCCGTTAAAATTAATTGAATATATTTACTGTTTTTATGATATCCCTTTTCAAAGTCTGACTGTTTCTGAGATTTCTCATTTTCTATCCAAACATTGTGATGTGAACTGTTGCGCAGGATGTAAATTTCTTCGGTTGATCTTTTGTAAATTATTTACCAACTCGTTTCAATTTGATGTTTAGTGTAAACCTTGTTCAAAGTAGTCAATAGCTCCCTTCCCAAACAGACACTTCAAGGAATGCCAACATTTAACTGTAAAGGTTAAGTAAACGAAGGATAACATAACACATATCTCATGGGTTCTTCTTTCCACGTCAAATTGTGTATGGAGCTCATGTTGATTCATGATTTCAACGCAAAACAGCAATTTTTTTTGTAAAATCGTCAATATTTGATAGAATTTGGTGGGAACTGCCACTGTGTTTTACTTTTTTAAAGATCTTTATATCAAGTAGGCAGTTATGAAATTTACATGTCCACAAACCTTTAAGGAATTCTTACTAAAGTATGTATAACAGTGCGGGAAACCTAGGTTGTCTAGAGTCCTAGGAGTATATATAGGAGGGATTGAAGCTAAGGATCAACTTAAATTCACGCCTTGAAAGCAATTGCAATAAAAGTGTAAATACTTGTTTTGTTGGTATACGATGCTGTGCCCAGGAGTACAAATATGATGTATGGTTACAGAAACGAGTATCAGTTTTAATTTCTCGTCACAAGAGTGAATCCGCTCTTTACAATAGTGAGATATTTACTATATGAAAAACTTTCAAAATAAATCATTTCAAACTTGCTTAGGGACAAAAATTACGAATAGTTAAAAATGTGAATCCATAGATTGGAGGTATTGAAATTAAGAATTGGGATTTGAAAAAAGGGTAACTAGTAAAAACCAAAGTATATTGTGCAGAAAAAAGTTACGGACAGCTAAATAAAAGTGTTCTGTTAAAAAATTCGCTACCTTAAATACAGGACAAGACTGCCTCTACTTGCTTAATGGATGTGATGACTAAGCGCAACAGTTTTCCCGTCAAAATCCTCGCAAAGGGTAACGATCTACAAACCTTTTACCAATCATATCTTTCCATAGCACGGATGTATTTGTTACAATTACAAGCCATGAATAATTTAGGAATAAAGTGAACATTTTTAGCATTTGAAATAGGCTCAGACTTGGCAAGTATATCGACCATAATGTTACAGTAAAAGTGCTAGTGAGCAAGACACAATTTAACGAAAGGAACATCATTCAAATTTTGACGATTTCATGACGAATAAACTTTCCCATTTCATGCTGTGGTCACCTGTTTCATGTGCCAGTCTTCAAGAGGACAGGTTCTCTCATGTGTCCGCACTTAAGTATTATTCCTACACTATTGACATTGGTTTTCAATGCAGTGTGAAAGTAGCACTGTAACTGTATACGAGTGATGTTACTTTGATGTCATCACTGAAGTTTCTCGAGGTTTCGTTCAACCATCTTTAAGTTTCATTTTCGTTTAAGTAATTCAGCAATGTTTCCTTCACGTTTCAAGTTGACTGCCTGCTAATGTTTAAGGCTTTTCATGAATTGAAAAAGTCAATTGTTGCGTTGGATTTCCTTTCAGTGAAAATTGGTAAAATGATTCCCCCTTTTTTATTAAAGGGGAAAGCTGATAAATTGATACCGTAATCGGCTGAGACCGGCCAAGTTATCAGACAATCACATGTAGACAAAATCTTTATTTGAGGTCAGTCTTTTTTCCTTAACATAGGGAAATTGCACTCCTACGAGAAAATGTCTTTCGAATTTCTTGCAATTTAAATGACCTTCTGTACATGCGTAGTATTTCACGCCTACAACACTGAAGTCTCAACATCTGCAATATAGAAAGGTTTACTTAGACAACTTATGTTTTATTACCTGTTTACTAACGTAACTTTTAAGTTACTCATAATAAATGATATTCACCCTTTCGAAAAACACTCAATTTTCATTCCAGATATAGTTTTTACAAATATAGCACCGATGTCACGTGATCTCGCCCCTATTTGGTCGTTAGACATTTTGTTGGGCAAGCATCCATTGTGTCACGGTAGTATACATAGTTATGCCGTGCGCGTTTGCGGCTTACTACAATTACTACGCGTGTGTTGAGACCGGAACTGCTAGGCAATTCCAATCGTGTGACATGACATGAAATACCTCTATTGCAAAAAGAAGATTTCTCCATAAACACACATGATCCAAACGTAACAGAATAGGGTACTGTCGCGGCTTAAAGCAAAGCCCAGAGTTTGTCCAAGGCACAGAGTATATTAGGTAAACTATTGACTTAAGATTAAGGACATTCACGCCAATTGCATCTGTGTATTATTACCAGATGTTGTCATGGGATTTTACTTTACATTTTACATATAACTTTACATTTGCTGGCCATAGTTACGGTCGGAAAACTTTGTATCAGGGGTGGGGAACCTTTTTCCTCTGGCGGGCTGTTTTGGTAGTCATAATCCGCTCGCGGGCCGTAGAAGTGATGGTGCTACAAGTCTTTCCTATGGGGCGCAGGCCAAGGGGCCGTGAACCGGCCCTGGTGGGTCGAAGCCCCCTAAGGGTTCTGGAGTTTATACAAACTGACCAGTCCGGGAGAATCTCCGTTTTCGGAGATACTACTTGTCTCCGAAAATGGAGACAATGCACGTTAACTGTTTGATAAATATTCAAAGCCTTATTCTCCTGACAGTCGCTTCTTACACACACTTGAATTGCCCTGTAACACTAACAGTGTGGTTATCAAAGCGAATAAACAGTTGTTTCGTCGAAAGCCGTCTCAAATAAATTGTGGTGTGAATAGATTAACCACACTGGTAAGAACTAACCCTGTGAATGAGTTTAGTTGTCGCAAGTTAATGTGTTCTCTTCTGATAACGATTCATTCAGTAGTCACACTGCTTCAGTTTAGAGTTATTTTAGATATCTATGGTCTGTGTAGTGTTTAACGTTAACACTGGTTTCACACATAGATACTTTGTAGAGGGTTGAGCTTCTCGCCGGCAGGATTTACACTTGTGTCTTTTTCTGGCGGTTTCTGCATTTGGGATAGTAAGTAATTAAAATGGTTTAAGCCGGCCTTGGCAACTTTTTTAATGCAATATAGGCCTACTTCAGGGCCTTTAAACTAAGACGTACCGTGTACACTTGCTTTCAGTGAGAACACGAATTATCGATCACAAGCAATAACGGTCACGGTGTGTGAGGCGACTGTACTACGTCTATTAATGAGGGTCATTGAGAGATGTCAATGCTTTAA
>WURT03051595.1:0-14241 GCA_009936505.3 Holothuria glaberrima
ATCTGAGGGGTTTGTAAAGCCAAAAATTTTCTTGTACGCTCCGCGCCAACCGATGGTGGTGCTCCGCTTAGATAGTCGTATAGTAATAGCTAAGTCTGCCCCACTAGTCATACCTTTCTCCCCCTCTACCTCCCAGATTGAAAAGTCTGGCTACGCCACTGCACTTAAGACTGGTGATTCTCAAACGCCACCCCCTTAGGGCCGCACGCCGTGAGGCCTGTCGGTGCAGCCCCTAAATTGATTTTACGAAATTAAATTATGTAATATAAAGTAACTATATACTTGACTCCCTCCAAGTTTGCTCTCTGGAAGGGAGGCTAGGTTGCCTACCTTACAGGCTGTGCAGTGTTCTCCTTGGTCAGTCATATCTAGCCAAGACTAATTTCCCGTGCCTTATTGTTGTTGAAAATCATGTTATGTACACAGTGATATGTAATTGTGTAGTACTGCATTGATTTGGTTAGTACACATTCTTTTCTTATTTGACTCCTATCAATATCTCATTTTATAGGTTCTGGTAACTGCTTTAATTGACACCATCCGGAACTCTGTTGTCAATGTGGTCCTGCTACTTCTTCTTCTCATGTTTCTCTTCAGCATCATGGGATATTACTTCTTTGGATACAAGTCCTCAGAAGAAGCGAGTGATAAGGAACACTGGGGTGACTTAGGCAAGGCTATGTTGACTCTCTTCAGTTACGTCACGGTGAGCTTTATATCTCTAGTGGACGAAAACTACCTTTCTGCAACTTAATAATCCCAACTAAAAGAAGCGTTGTTTTTGCTATGTTATTACACGCTCAGCTCTGCCATTGAGACTTACCCTGATTGCACATCGGAAAAATGCCCCACCTACGCCCGTAGTCGGGAATTCTGACATAGGGGGTACCTGTACCCCTCCTTTTAACGATACAGAGACGTGGAAAGTCTCACAGGTGAACAGAACAAGGCTATGATCATGAGGGTGCTCCTTCAGCTCTGTAAGCGCAGACTAGAGTTGAATTTTTCGGACGGAGGGGGGGAGGGGATCATGATGCCATGGGCTACCATGAGGGACTGGTGTGATTCAGCATAATTTTGGTGGGATCCAGACTGAGGGGAATTTTCCGAAATGTCTAAAACATTAATACGATGGGGACACCAGCACAGAGCTTTGAGCTGACCTCCGAATGATATTGGGGGTACATCGGACTCTTCACAGCTGTTTAAAATTATGTTATTTTTCTCTTTGAACGAAGTTTTGCATGGAAAGCTTGCAAAAGGATGAAATGTACAATCATCATGGGTAGAAAAGTATGTTTTGAATATTCAAACCATAATGGCATGTTACGACATGGCTCAAATTATTAGATTGCTACATGAAAATCCATTGATGACAGCTTCTAACTTTGGGAGTACACCTTGTTTGATCTAGGAAAGTTCCCTTGTACTTTTGTGCTAATAAGGTTTCATAATTGATACAACTTGAATTATGAGGATTGCTCACGAAGCGCGCCAAAATTTTGAGGTATACTTCATTGCCCATGGAAAAACCTGTATGTAGACTCAGCCTAGAGTGGTGCTAAGATTTTCCGACAAGGGACCAAGTGCCCTGACTGGGGTCTAGCTTCCCTATGCCCCCACAAATGCAATGGCTTGCCGAAAGGATGGCTGAGGCGCTCGAAGAACCGAAAAACTTGAGTTGATATTTAAAAAGAGTTGAACTTTTTGTTTCATTAAGAAAAGTGGAAAAGTTTGGGTTTCTGTTGAAGAATCTGCCCAACTTAAGAGCAAAACCCAGAAATCAGTTGGGCGACTGCATGGTCGTCATCAAGGATTACATTCCTTAGCTTACCCATTACAGCTCCCCGATGAAATCGAAAAATCTTTTTTCTCACAAAATATGTTTGCCGTGATGGCGAGGCTGAAAAAAAAGAATCTTCCAAAAGATAGAAAAAGAGAATAGAACTTTGCATCGATGCATTTTCTGCTTCTGTAGAATCACGCCTTCACGGAAGATCAATAATTGTGGAACTTTAAACGTTAAACACGACGGGCGTTATCGCAAGATAGAACTGAAGATGAAAGCGCTTGTAGCGCGGGATTTTGTTAGAGTTATGGAAAGAATTGTTACGGAAAACAAAATAAATTCATCTTTAAAAGTATTTTGGAATTATTTTTAAATTGTGCTCAATAATCGCTTAGCGGCATGCCGGGCCACTTTTCACGAGTAGAAGTTTTGTAAATGACAGGGGAACTAATCCGCACGGGGAAGGGGGAAGTGCCCCCGTACCTCCGCCTGGCTACGGGCCTGGCCCCACCTCTCTTGAAGCTCATGTATAGATACCATGACCTTATATACAGATATATGAGAATTATATGTATGGGGGAATGGAGTCACTACAGTCACAATGAGCAACCTCAGTGAAATGGAATTGTCATGACCCTTTCCAAGTTTACTTTTTGAAAACCGTCGAATTTGCTTCTTTCTCTCAATTAGGTAGAAGGATGGACGGATCTTCAGGCTGAACTCGACAAAAGAAATATGCATGGAAGTAGAATATACACAATAATATTCATTTTCATGGGACACTTTATATTTACAAACGTTTTCATTGGACTCGTTATTATGAACATTCACGAAGCGACAGAAAATTACCGACGGGATCAAGAAATTGAAAGAGAACAGGTATGTAACTTGTATTTTTCAAGTCAACGGGGTTTAAAAGAGGTAAACATTTACGGCTGTTCTACTGACTTGAAAATGCACTATTTCACTGTTGTATTATCATTCGTCAGTTTTATTCCCTTCTTACTTATTCGACCTGTAACACCTAGACCTAGGTTGTAGACCTACCATAAAGCTTCATGCCAATGGAAAGCATAATACCGTCATTTATCCATCTGTCGCGGCTGGGGGATGGGAGCTGAGAGCTGGGGCCTGGCCACCTAGATGTTTGTTAGTCACCCAAAATTGTTTGTTTCCTAATAAACCCTGTAAGAATGAATAAAAAATAAATGTCTAAAAGACACATTTTGCGAACGTATGAAATCAACGAATAAGTTTTAGACATAAATTCAGTTAAAACGATGAAAAATATACCACCAGATTACATCTAAGGACACCTAACCATTCGAAATTTTCTCAAAACCCCTCCCCTTAGAGCCCTCCCCCAGGACGGCGATGAATGTCGTGACCACCCATTTGATACCTAAGACCCCTCAAAATTTCATCCTAGTTACGCCCCTGGTTTTTTTAGCTCAAACAATTTGAGCAGATCTTCGGAAAGGTCCATGCAAGCAAAATTGAACGGGATATCATGTGAAGGTTGACATTGCTGTTGAATATGTCTTGATGTGTTATGCGAAAGAAATGCTCTGATGCTCTACGTATTATGGTAAAAGTTTAACCTACCAAAATTGGGAGAACATAATTTTAATTGTTCCTTTACCCTTGACGAATAAAAGTTTGGGACGACAAAGCTAGCAACCTTAGAAAAATGGTTCTATTTTGCATGTGACCTATTTTGTAGTGCAATAGTTATGTTGTGATAATTCAGTGATGTAAATAAATCCCATTTAAGTAATGAAATTGGCCAATTTTATCTTAAAAAGAAACAAGAAAGACAAACACTTGAACATGATTTGGTAAACACGATTTTTTCATTTTGTCAGATTGTCCAAAGAAAAAAGGAGTACATGATTCAACGCCAGCATAATGAAGTGCGCCAAATGTTGGAAAAGCAGGTTAGTGCCACGTCCCTGTAAATACGTAAGTCACACAACGATTTACTTGAACAGAGATATAAATCCCAGCGTGCGGGTAGCGCCCCTAACAAGGCAGCAAGGGTACGCCACGAAAGTAACTTATGATAAAGACACTGCATTATAATGTTACTGCTAACCTGATATCACGTGAACAGAACACAGTATGCTCAGACCCATCATGACAGGGATATCAATGGTTAAGGAATGTGTCGTATAACCTGCTACGAAGGCTATATGGCAACTGTTATGATTGTTTCATATACCTGGAAGCACCCTAACATGAGTCATGTAATGCGCCCTTAAAATTTTCTACACCTCAAATCATTGTCATCGCAATCGCCGTTCTAGTAGGGGACGGTCTTACATAGATGGCTTCTGATAGCAGACATTGTGTGCCTTTAACACCAGCTCAGTCTTCTCCTTCAATTGGGTTGCTGTCTTCTAAACTTGTCCAGCTCTTTAAAAAGTTTTGGTCAGATGTGGCATTGGCAATGTCCTGAGGCAGACGGTTCCAAGTATGGCAACACCTCTGTGTGAAAAGTTATTTTTACATACCGTACTTTTCACAAAGCCACTCGACTCTCTGGCGAAGAACCAAGGGGTAAGACCAAACGTTACTCCCAAAAGATTTCTGCTCCCCAAAGGAACTACGTCCCCGAGGGGGCAAAAAGCTTAACTGACCAACCTCTTGAACTCCAGACCTCTACATCATGGGTCTGTCATGCGTGATCCCTAGACTGGCTGAAAAGAACAGATACTGAACATGATTTTAGCCAAAAGGCCGCCTTGAATCTCAGGTAATACCTGGACTACCGTATATGTTCAACGTTGAACTCCTTTTAATAAAGTCTGTAACAGTGGCTTCGTGAGATAGACTCCTTTACCAATGAGGGGGGCGGCTGCATAATATTTAACTTTCAGTATCTTACACACTTCAATCATGTCTCCACGTAAACGCCGATAACAAAGTGAAGGCAAGTCCAGCAAGTCCAGTCTCTCCTGGTTCGAGTAATCTTTCAAACTACGGACAAACTTTGTGCCACGTCTTTGAACATTTTTTAATGGATCAATGTGTTTCTTTAAATATGGGTTCTAGACTTGGTTTGAATATTCAAGATAAGGGCGCACCAGACTAGCATATATAGGAGTTCAAAAATCTTCTTTCTATGCTTTCGCATTTCAACGCTCTCACAAGTAAACTTTTAACGTAATTTTCTTGTTGCCTTACATACAAAATATCGTTTAATCTGTGATATTTTCCTTCTCTGAAATAGAAGCCTAGCCACAATTCTTTTTTAATCACGAATGTTTTCTATTTATCACATTTGTTATCACAGAACCGAGGTGACTATACCAACTTCTATGACATGGTTAAAGAATTTCGAAGTACATTACGTCATGATGATTACGTCATCTCAGTCGACTTGGCAACCAACTTAACCTGGATAGAGACAGCCATAACGTCCCTTGATCACATGGAAAACACAGTGTATAGGTAAGAAAAAACATTGGAAAGAGAAGTGTTTCTGCTATGAGCGGAGAAATATCCAATAGTAAGGTTTCCATTATCAGTCAAAAATTCAGATTCTGGGGTAGATGACCCAGATTTTTCAGTAATAAAGAAGAACAGTTATAAAACTGAATTATCACCAATTAAGTGATGAAAATGGGATTTAAACAGGCCACGGAGCGGAATATTTTCCCGGGACGAAGGGGGGGGGGGTGATTTTCGGAAACTTCAATTGAAATCATCGAAATTGAAAAATAATGCTCAGGTTAGGATCAAGGTTAGGGTTAAGGCAAAACCAGAAAGCCCAAAGGCTTAGTGATTCCTCGCCGAAAGGGAGTGCTTTGTTGCACTGATGTTCATCCCTCAAATTTACATTTCTCTACTACAGTATTTTTTTCGATGTTTTCACAGTTGACCTCACCTGATCATGCAACCCACCAAAGACTGAACAAAAAAATTAAATAAATAAATAAAATTAAAAAAATGTCGTAGGAGAGCCCGTCTGTGTGAGAAACCGAGCTCTAATCCAGTACACCATCGAAAACTCGTTAATCATAAAGTATTGCTAATTATGTAATAGTCATAATATCCTCTTAACGTGTTCATAATTAGGTAAAACAAATTGGAATGATTATTGTAAATAAATAATGTTTTCTATGACATTATCTTTAAAATAGTAGAAAAATTTAGCCCCAGCTTTTCGTTGGTCACTAAACGCCGGAGGTTGGAGGTACCTCCCGCTGTCTATTTAGTTTACTATTTGTAGTTTCACCTCTGCTGACCCCATATGACCTTCGACCTCCAATAAACCCATAGGGTCCCCTCTCTCTTAAAGCAAAACATCTATATACCAAGTATGACAAGGATCCATATTCCTGTCTTGAAATATCGTGTATTTTTTCAAGCTTTTCGGTTATTGACCTCTGATGACCTTAAATGACCTCTGATCTCCACTGACCACAATAGAGTTCTTTCTCTCAATATAACAAAGTTATATACCATGTATGAAGGTTGTCCATCATTGCTAAGTTGAGGTATCCTGTTTACAAGCAGTTTTGACAGAATTCCGCATGTTCACCTCCGATGATCTCAGATAACCTTTGTCTTTTTCTAAAACCAATAAGATTTATTTTCTAACCATGACGCTTCACATTCCAAGTATGAAAGGCACCTAGAGATATCGTGTTTACAAGGATTTAGGTTTTTCATCTCTGGTGATCTCAGATGACCTTTTTAACTCCACCAAAAACAATAGGGATCTTCCTCTCAATATAATTCCATATTCAAGTATGAGAAGCATCAAGCATTGCCTTCTTGAGATATCGTGAATCAAAAATGAGAGTCCCCATTCGTCCTGGGAAAAAAATCACGCGGCCAGCTGGATTGGCACGAAACTATTTTGGAGTGTCGTGGTACAAAGTCTCTCCTTACTCCAGGGGGAACGATACACAAAAATAAAGATTGAAATGTTGTAAAAATGTCGATAATATATCCCATATCTACAATAAGCACATTCATCATAGCTTATCCCAAAGGTATATTATGGAAGCGTCTATGAAAGTAAGGCTAGGCTTGTCTACAGTATATGTAGGAGTGTGGTACAATTTAAGTTCATATTTATGGTCATTTTATGGTAGATGAAGTGTCATTCTCAAAATAGCTCTTTTGGGACAATCTATCACAACATTACAACAGCCGATAACATTTTGGAAACAATTTATTTTAGTCGTTCCTTATATAGTCATAGACTAGCTAAACCGGCCCCTAGACCGTCACGATCCCTGAATTCTTTACGTTCGCTTTAAAGTTTCGGATGCCTCACTGACTAGTTTTAGAATCAGCTCGAGCGGAACCGAAACAATCACCTGTGACGGACACATTTTGGAAGTTTGACGATGTTTCCCATTAATGATTGGTAACCCACGTCGGCTATGTCGACCAATAAATGATCCAGGTTTTGACAGATACTCTTTGATTCATTTGATCGGTTTCGTAGCCTCTGGAGCCACGCAGAAGTCTTCGAAAAGTGCAAGCTACCCCTTGTAAGAAAACTAAACAAATACACCTACGCTTTTATCCATTTTCATGTGTCATGTACGCAGACGATACTCACTTTGTACATCAACAAGACACAGCATCTACGGTAAAGAAAATTTAAGATTGTATAGATGTGCACGACATCAAGGGATGGATGGTAGATCATTTCCTTATGTTGAATGACTGAAAGACCGAAATGCTGCATGTCACATATAAATTTTTAAATGCCCCCCCCCCCACCGATTGCTTAGATGCAGGTGAGACGATGTCTTCTAAGTCCATTCGACTCCGTCTACTCGCCAGCTCGGCGCTTCTTTCTCCCTAACTTAAACATGACTCCCCATGTCAATAACTTGAGAAAAACCAGTTAAAGGGAGAATGCAGTCACCCCAATAATGAATGGTAAAGTAGACTATCCTATTTTCTGAATGGTTCTTGAGAATCACGTGACAGTATTTTCTCTGACTCAATTGTAAAATTTACGAAGAACAACTGTTTGGTCTACCTCGAATATGCAATAGTTATGTCCTAAGATATCATGAAAGATACTTGGAAGAGAAAAAGGAAGGAATTTGTGACATTTAGCTATCGCTTGAAAATAAGTTTGGGCGACTGCTTATGACCATTAAATGCGGAAATACCTTGATGAGCCAACACCCAAAGAACTAGGTCACGCGTTTGTTACATCCAGGCTGGACAATAAGAAAGGGCTCCTTATTGGTTTACCACAAAAATATGTTTTAAATTCACGGAACACAAACTTCTGCGGCTCGCCTAAATCTCCCTTAACTTCTCCGGCTGCACCACGTTTTCGAGTTAACTTTGCTCAGCTGTGTTGATTTGGTTAGGATTTTTGTGTTTCAACTACAGGTTACAGATGCTGCATTTTGAAATGGTGAACCTCTTGGCAATGGTGATGGAGAAGAAACTGAAAGAGCGCTACGGCATGTAGTTTGAAGGCACATAAATGTCAAGTTTTAACTTTCCTTGTTATTTGTAACAAGATATCTCATTTCAGTTAATTCTAGAAAAGAATACTTTCAATTCGAGTATATTTCTTATTGATGAGCAAATCTGCCGAAACTGGGAGAAATGATTTAGGCTTGACCAATGCTTCAAGCAGATGACGAATGAACATCGTGGAGACACACCGGAAGTACATCAATCAACTTCTAGGAACAGTCGCTTAGCTGAAAATCTTGATTTCAGCTTGACATCAAGGATGCTCCAATAACGGCCTTTTTTTAGCTTTACCTGGATATGAGAGGGGCAGGTCATCATTTATTCATAACAAGGGAACAGAAGTTAAGAAGTAGGAAAAAAGACCTGTCAAACTTTGATGCCTGAAAGCTGTGTAATTATTACATTCTACTGTTTAAAACTGTAGGTAGGCTATACCTAAGTTAGTATATGCGACAATAGGGGAATGTTGTGCGGTGAGCGGGCTGAATAAAATTCCGATGATTAAAACAAGTAAGACTTGTGTCAGGAAAATGCAACATTTAGTTGGTGACCAAATGAGCGTTGGAAAGGAGCACGCCCTCTTTCTGATCATTTGCCTATTTCGTCTAGCTAGCGTAATATATAATACATTCATTCGTGTGGGTTATCGGTATGTATTGTATTGTATTGAGATGGTTTCATGTATGTCATTCATTTCACAAAGCCTTTCTACATTGCTGATCAGCCCATAGAGACAATACTAGATTTAACAATAGTGCCATTGAAAACATTGTTTTAAACATTTGTTAAGCAAATCATTAAGAAGCCATTTGACTTCTTCCGAAAGATGAGTCATAATAAATAAATATCACCAAAGGAGAGTGTTCGGTTTTCGTTTTATATTCCTCCGATTCCAGTTGTTTTATTAAACCATTTTTTTACAATCACACACACACAAGTTTTTACACACTGAGACGAGATGAATCTTAACAGAAATCATACAATTGCGTATTTCATTCTAATAACAGCACATTTTTGAAACAATTCAAAAAGTTTTCACATCTAGAAGCAGGGAAACACATATATACAACACAAACCTCATTGAGCTTGTTAAATAAAATTCAATAGGACTCTTTGTCTATAGCTTAGCTACAAATGATTGACTTTGGATTGACAGATGACTACACTAAAAGTCAGTACAAAATAT
The DNA here is from genome assembly GCA_009936505.3 of Holothuria glaberrima. Taxonomy (NCBI): domain Eukaryota; kingdom Metazoa; phylum Echinodermata; class Holothuroidea; order Aspidochirotida; family Holothuriidae; genus Holothuria; species Holothuria glaberrima. Next base: position 9,444 of record WURT03051595.1, read on the forward strand.
ACAGATGCATACGTCTGTTGATCCCTCATAACAAACGTACTTGAACACATAAAATAAATAACTTCCTCAACATAAATCTCACATAACAAAAGAAAAAGTTTCAAAAACTTTTTGAATTTCAAATCTCCGATTGTCATATAAGTATGACTACAATTATATACAGGATTAAAGTTTCACATCAATTTGCAACTGATCTTTCATAACACAATGGGATTTTACTTGAGATAGATGATAGGGTTTGTATGAAACCAGTTTATATCTCTGACTGCAATTCAAAAGTACACATCCACCCTAAACACCCTGGTGAGAGAGTAAATCTCTTTACTAGCATTGTGAATTAATTAAAATGATATAAAACATGGGCAAGACAATATTTCCTTCTATGAAAATATCTATAAATAGTGATTTCAGAATTTTTTATGCCAGAGAAAATCCAAAACCTTAAAAAAGTAACATGAAGTTAAGAGTGAAATTGCATTATTACTGATATGTAAATATATCTCTATACCTAAAACTTTGATCTACTACAAATGAGGGATTAAAAACTATTCAAGTCATTAAAAGCTGCCAAAATTCATTAATTTTAATTTGCTACTTACAAGAAAAGATGGATTCTATTAAAAAATCATTTTTTTAAAAAGTGAGGAGTGGAAACTACCACCTACTGAGGGTGAAGTCTGTCAACTTAAGTATGTGAAACTGCAGAGGTACCTTACTGGAAGATACTGTGGTACAATGATATCTGGATATGGTTGACTCCTCACATGCGTAACTAGGAAACCAATCCATAAAACATGTACCTCAGTACCTGTAGCAATATACTTGTATGCTGTAACAAATATATTAATAATCAGGGACATACGTAAGTGCCATGCCAGTATCCAATAATGTAGTCTGCAACATGGTGAATGCTAGCAGGATTACATCTTAATCTTCTAAATATGAAGTTTACTCTTTTTACAAATTTTCTACACAAATATTTTGCCAGTAAGAATATACTCATCTCTATTACTTTATGTTTTAAAAGGGAGCATTTTTAAGAACACACCAATAGTAAAAACTTTATGAAAAGTCTTGTAGAAAAATTGCCAATTAATTTGAAATTGGAATATTATTTGCACATTTTCAAATCATTTCCTTCATTTAAAAAATCAACATTGATGACAAGTACCTGAGCCTGGTGAAAAGTCCCAGATAGTTTCGTAAGTCTAGAAATTCACAGACCTGGAGCAACTTACTAAGTTTTTACTCCTTCATGATTTTATCTGTGATAATATTACAAGCAACTTAATAAGTATAAGTTACAAAACATGTAATGTTTAAGCCTTGGCCAAATGCAAGCTCACATACATAATGGCTGTCATTTCACTGAAAACATTTGCACTATTGCATTGCAATGCAGAAAGACTCACAAATGTTAACTGGCAAAGGCCCGATAAGACTGACATAGCCAACTGTTTTCATCAAAATTCTTAAAATGAGGTTTACATGCAGCTGCAGCACCAAAGGTAAATAAGTTTAAAATGGTCTCTTTGATGATACCTTCATATCATACCATGATCCAACACTACTACTCAAAGTAGTGTGAGATGACACTGCTGACATCTTCCTATCATCATGGTAACTAGCACTACTACTCAAAGTAGTGTGTAATGATGCCACTTCCACAATACAAACTGATGTGATCTGCTGACATTAACATCAAAGACAGTTGTGCTTTATTATGCATTAATGTGTACTAATGTCACCAATACTGTAACATCAGCACACACATGTGTACAGTACTGCTAACACTAGTGCCATAAACACTGGTGTGTACTGTGACCAAGGGCAATGTAATCTCTACACCAGGGATTACCTAACCAGTACACTGCAACTGATTGGTTGATGGTCAACTGATTTAAAGTTGATCAACATTATTTTTATCTGTTGTTAGCATATGAAATGTCATTTTTTGACTGGCAGATGTCCACCAGACTGAAAACTGTAAAAACAGACATGTTTCAGAGTACAGTATACTTATAGAGCAAATTGGTAATGATGTGGCTTTACTTATTACCATGGTTACTGTTCACACCTGTGTCCAGCCAATAAAACAAAGGATGATATTGAAAATTGTTTGACTACATCATAACTGGCTGTTTAAGACTGCTCAACTTATGCCAGTAACTGCTCTAACAACATTTTCTTTGTTGGAATTAAGCACATGGTGAGAACACATTACTCACCCTACAGTGATCACTGATGCCAAGAGTGCACATATTTACAATGAGTAATGTATTTCAATGTTATTAGTTTTATACTTACTGATGCTACCAGTGTATACGTATGGACACTGACACATTTCAATATTAGTAGTTCTATACCAACTGATATGACCAATGTTTTGTTCATAATCTCACATATTCGTCTATCATTTCTGTGATACACTGTACATAGCATCAGTATGTTCTGATGTCACCACACGCAATACTGTACATAGCATCAGTTTGTTCTGATGTTACCATACACAATACTGTACATAGCATCGGTATGTCCTGATGTCACCATACACAGTACTGTACAAAGTACCAGTATGTTCTGATGTCACCATAAACAGTACTGTACATAGCATCAGTATGTCCTGATGTCACCATAAACAGTACTGTACATGGCATCAGTATGTTCTGATATCACCATACACATTACTGTACACAGCATCAGTTTGTCCTGATGTCACCATACACAGTACTGTACCAAGTATCAGTATGCTCTGATGTCACCATAAACGGTACTGTATATGACATCAGTATGTTCTGATGTCACCATACACAGTACTGTACATAGCATCAATATGTTCTGATGTCACCATACATAGTACTGTACATAGCATCAGTATGTCCTGATGTCACCATACACAGTGCTGTACATAGCATCATTATGTTCTAATGTCAACATAAACAGTACTGTACACGGCATCAGTATGTTCTGATGTCACTATACACAGTACTGTACTTAGCATCAGTTTGTCCTGATATCACCATACACAGTACTGTACATAGTATCAGTATGTTCTGATGTCACCATACACAGTACTGTACTTAGCATCAGTTTGTTCTGATGTCACCATACACAGTACTGTACTTAGCATCAGTTTGTTCTGATGTCACCATACACAGTATACTTAGCATCAGTTTGTTCTGATGTCACTATACCCTGAAACATCAAGATGCATTGTGCTGTTACTAGTGCTGTACCCAATGATGCTATCACAGCCACATCCCTTATCATTCTGTAATGCCCAAACATGATGTGCTTTGGCATCACACATATATTACTTCTTTATAAAAAATTCTATAAATACTTGACTTCAATAAAACCCTACAATTTACAAATATTTCACTTCTTGACTAAACCCTCATTTACTAGAGTGGGGCCACACTGCATTATTACAAGTCATTTGGTCAGTCAACAATGTTAACTCTTTGCTTTTCTTTCCTTTCCTTACGCCTATGTTCAGGAGACACCATAATCTCCTTCCTGAAAAAACAGAATGTTTGTTTACAAGACTGTTAATTTGTACTTTTAATGAGCAAAATATTCTGTTTTCCTGATGAGTAATAACCTCTCTGATTTTATACAAAATATCTCTAGATAACAACAGTCTGTTATGAGAAACATTTACCAAACCAATGGCTATGAAGCATATGTACTACTATTAGTACACAGGAGTAAATACTGACCAATGAGATAAAAATTATCAAATTTCCAAATTCATCATTGATATATATATATATTATACTGTATCTATCATCACTCATTTCTCATTTCATTGAACTGAAAATTTCCATTAGTAAATGAATCAATTTCTTTTTCAAAATATACATTTTTTTATGAAACAACAAACATGATGACATAAAAGGTTATGGAAGCTAAAACTTCAGTTGCACTTTTAAGTTTACAGTTTCAATTAAAATAAGAAAAGATTAAGAGAACTCTTATTCCTTTCCTTTGGTTCAGTCATGAAAAAGACAGCAGATGAATCAAAAATAAAATTATGCTCATCACCCCAAAATATCATCCTCAGCTTGTTCTTGTTGTTGCCGGAGAACTAGTTGACTGTGAAGAGGATTTTCCCTGTGGACTGAGAAAGAAAAAAACAAAAAAAATTGTATCTTCTGTCATACTACTACTGACACAAAACTTTTTCGAACCTCCCTAGAGTTGACATGGGAGGGGAAGGGAGGAGTGGAGGCACATGGGGGGGTAAATGTTATGTTACAAAAGTTCTAAAACCACAAATTTCTTGCCAATAGCCTTAAATCTTTTTGCAAGAGCAAAATTAGGGACCTGATTTTATTTTGAGACATTCGTCCATATACTGCCAGCGAGCTAATCACTATTAAGTCTCATTCCACACCAATGTTCCTAGTCTTGAATCTTCAAGAAACAACCTCCTATAATGATCACATCCTCTGACCTAAGAAGGCTTTTGTCCTCCATCAAAAACAGTACGGTTCTATTTAATGTAATGCATACGGCCAAGTGTGGAAAGCAGCCAAGCTTCCTATCTTGAAATATTGTGTTAATGAAGCATTCAGCATTTGACCTCTGTTGACCTTAGATGACCCTTGACCTCAAAAAAATAAATTGGCTTCTTCCACTCCAAAAGGGGCATCTATATACCATGTATGACCTGTCAGAGTTCTTCAACTTGGAAATGTCATTTAATGAGCTAAGCCCACACACACAAGTCAATTTTACATACAATCTGAGGACCTCATTGTTATCTCCTTTGTGTTTTCTTCCTTAACCCTAA
>WURT03051606.1:2774-14241 GCA_009936505.3 Holothuria glaberrima
GAGTAGTCAGGGTATTGCATTTGGTCACAGTTAGGTTGGTACAGTGTATGCTGGTCTTTATTTATTTATTTTTTTTTCTTGTTTCCTGATGTTTTGGCTTTGTGCCAGCTTCTTCAATTTGCTCTTGCTCTCTCTTTTTCTACCTTTCATCTCCATGTTGCTTCCTGGCCTTCCTACCACAAATGAGCCCACTGGCCTTCATTCTAGGGCTACAGAAGCATCACAAGACACTGAATCTCCCTCTCCTTGCTACCACAAATGAGCCCACTGGCCTTCATTCTAGGGCTACAGAAGTATCACAAGACACTGAATCTCCCTCTCTGAAGCACAATCAATCCAGTTAAATCTTTTTCTCCTTATTTTGTTGTTCCTTCTTCTTAGTTGTTGCCATCTTTTAATAGCTCCTTGATTCCAGGGAGGTGTTAGGAAGGAGATCACACTCTTTGAATGTTTGTTTCTGACAGTAATCTTGTCTTTCTTCTCAAAATTTTTTTCTCTATACCCAAGATCAACTAGGAATGGTGATGCATTGTCAAACTGACAATTAGAAGACACTGCCCTTACTTTGTACTTGGCGACTTTTCGTTGCCAGCTGTCACGTAAAAATTTGAAATTTGAAAGTTTCGTCGTTATTTGTCACACTAAATACCATTTCATTGAAAGTCAGCTAAGTATTGTTGAATATGTTTCTTAATGATGGGGACATTTGCTAAAAAATGAGAGAAATGTATAGGCTTGAACAATGATTCCTGTAGGTGATGTATTAAAATCGGGGGTGGGGGGGGCACAATTGATGTACATTATTTAAATGTTTGTTTGCCAGTCGTTTCATTGAAAATCCTGATTACATTTTGGTCATTAGCGGAAACAAACCTCACATCAAAGCATGTACAAACAATGACCCCTATCGTGGGATTGATTGGAAAAGAAAGGAGGCCACCATTTAAAGGGTTTAGTCAACAGAGATTTGACAATAGGAATATAGGGGCTTGTCAATTAAATGACGGCGCCTGAAAAGAATGAAATTGTTTTCAATTACATATTATCGGGCAGATTTGGTTGTTGTATCTCCTTCCTAACATCTCCCTGTTGATACTAATCTTTTGTGAGAATAAGCTTTTTGGGATGGTTTTGAAGCACTTGTATTGAAAGGTATCAGAGATCTAATCTTCAAGTTGTGTTAGTTCCCATGCATCACATCTGTACACAGACATAGCTTACCAGACATTTGTAAAATGTGATTCTGCTTCTTCTCTGTTAAGTCCATGCACTTTAACATGCATTTTAAATTGGGTCATGGTCAGGAAATGCAACAAAGAAGATTGAAAAAGAACCCAGTAAGCAGGATGAGGAAAAATTGACCATTTTCTTTGATAGCTTCCTTAACACAGCTAGTAAACTACAGTGACAAGAAGTTACTGGACTGGTACAGCTGACAGAATAAGCCTGACATTTTTCCCTCAAGAAAATCCAATAAAAGTTTCCTACACAACTAGTTTAAAAGACAGTGACAATTTTTTAATTTTTTTGAGTCAGATTGGAAGGCATTCAAATGTTATATAAGGTGAACAAAGTCCACGCTCCCATGTACCAAGAACTCGATGTACATAAATTTTATATTACCTCCAAATATCTCAGTCAGTAACCATGTGCTCCTCACTTACAGTGAACAGGCAGGGCATGGCTTTATGTTTTGTGTGGTTGCCCTTGATAACGAAGAAAAAAGCAGATGGTACCTAGAGCACTTAACTGTTTTCCTTTCAAACAACTAAATTTTCTTGTGAATAATTTAAAATGACAGAAAGGTACTTTAATGGACAAACATAAAATATTGCTCAAGTCAAGGCTTGACAGGTGTGTGAACACATGTTGATGTGACTGCATTTGCCTTTAAAATTCTTTGATATTTCAGCTGTTTCATCCCAAATCAAGACCAGTGTTGGAACAATTATTAGTATTCACCATTGGTATTGGCTAGTATTCCCCATTTTCGTCCAGTATTGGTATCAGTAAAATTCACCTGAAATGTTGGTACCACCAAATCGATATATGTTGCCCTATACCGTCATCAAAAGGGACCCTATTTGAGTACTTTTTAATGTAAGGTCCAATATTTTTCCTTATCAAGATGCAATGACATGTTCGGTGGCCCATGGCTAGTATGTAGGATGCTTATTTCCAAAATATCAGTATCAGATCAGTATTGGCAGATACTGAGAACTGAAATATCGGTATCAGTAATATCAGCTGCTTGCAACATTGGTACAACATTAATCAAGACCTCACTCTGGAATGTAAGATTAATTGTTGTCTAGCTACACAAACTCACATACAAGAAGTCACTATAAGCCATATTTACAGTTCTCATGTTGATATGCTTTATTTTATTCCAGCTACACAAACCAACTTAGAGGTAGTCACTAATCCGTTATCTATTGACGTGACATTCGTACCAACAACCAGTGATCCCTACATTTTAACCGTTTATGATGTGAATAGAAACCCCATTGCTACTGATACCTTTACTCCTGATGATGTTACAAATGGTGTGGTAATGTTTACCCAGAGAAATCTTGAACCAAACCAGGAATACATGGTGCAGATAGAGATTGATACACCAGAAGGAATATTTCTCGTAATGACCACTGAGATCACCACAACATGTAAGTCACATAATGTAATCCTACATACAGTACTTTGACAACAGTTTGGAAGCTAGAATCCTTGGTATGGAGGGCACCTGCATTGCACTAATACAATTATTTATGGGTTTAGCAACAGAGGACAAATTTTGTGGCATGTCGTCATATGTTTGGAACCATTACCCATAAAGTGGGGTATGCAAGAATAATTTGTATTGTTTGTATGGAGAAAAACTACTGACTTTTGCATTGATAACCCATGGTTGCCTTGTGGCAAGTCAAAATTTCAGTGTAATGTTTATACCTTCCTACTTGTGATGTATTTACAATATTCCTAGGTTTCAAGGTTACAAGTCATGGTTTCTTCATAACTTTAACTAGCATTGAGGTCCAATGGTATCAGAGAGGAGAAAAAGGTTATCATAGAAACCTCCCTTCCATTTATGACACACTGAGATGTAAAATTGGGTGATGGAAATAATAGAGTTTGTGAAATGTTATCATTCCTCTCAATCTTTAGCCTGAGTATGGTGTAGTCCAGTATGCAGCGGAATGTCATACTTGTTTTTGCCATTGATAAAATATTAAAATAGTAATGTCAAATTTCATATTACCGCAAGGAATTTATTTTACAGGTTTAGTATTCATATCCTTTGGAGGATGACAGATACAAAAATGATACTCTCCCAGAAAAATTACATGTGACAGGAAAACATGATGCTTTATGAAATTAAGTACAGTTGATTGAACTTGAAAGATTATGGGAAAGAAATCTTAAAACTCGTAAAGTTAATATTCAGGAAAAATTAAGTCTTTTCTGGGAATAAAACTTCACTGTTTTCATAACTTCTTATTTCCTCAGCTCCTTGCGACACTAATCCATGTCAAAATGGAGGTCAGTGTAGTACTTCTGTTTCTTCTTTAACTGGATATCAATGCACCTGTCCTGCAGAGTTTGAGGGTCAGAACTGTGAAATGAGTAAGTTTGACTGGTATGATATTCTTAATGGGTTAGTGGTTATACGTACGGTCTAACCATATATACTTGTGTATTTGAATAAACTTGGTGCACCTATCACGTTCTTACAATAGAATTTCAGGTAATGGGCTTTCAGGTAATACACATGTGATCTAATATTGGTATTTTTCCAAAATACTTAGGTTGTATCAATCTGAACTATTTATACTTTGTGTATTCTAGCACATGGGCATTTGTTTACATCCCTTAATAACTTATAGAATTTTAAGTTAAGCTAGTGAGTCTCAGCCATCACACATTTCAATGAATACCTCTGCATTGTAGGCTACTGAATGAAGGGCTCGATTTCAACAGTCGTCTGGTCGCCCAACCAAAATCTGTGAAGGACAACCAAACAGTACAGGGTTGGTTGTCCAACAAACAAAGTTCATGCAAAAAAAGAAAAAAAAAAAAAAAACCAATGGTGGCTAAGGTTACTGCAAAATTTATTTTTGGGCAACTAAATTTTCTTTTGAATAATCAAAAAAAGTCAGACAGATTGTCTGATGTACAACAATAAAATCATCTGAAAATCAAGGCCTGGAATGTGATTAAAAGCTTAATGGTCAGTTTCCTTGAGCCGCACATACATTATTGCCACAAAATTTTGTGTTTGGAAAAGGCTAATGTATCCCGTGTAACTATCAGAACTATCAGCATTCTTAGAGGTGTAAAGTATTGCAAAAATGTTTTGTTTCACTCTACTCCAGCCCTCCTTATTAAAAAACAAACAAGTCAGGTGAGAAAACCATTGAAATGATGGGTGGGTCTAATTTACTAGTTTAATTATTTATACTCTATTAGCATTGCTTCTCTAATAGTGTTGTAGCAAGTCTGAGGAAGAACATGATGGTTTTCATACGGATGTTACAATTGTTTAGAAAGTTATGATCATGTCAAACAGACTCTTGCCGATATGTCATCTTTAGATCCCTTTAAGTCACAAGCTTACTGCCTAATAAGTTCTGAAAATTTTGTAGAGTGGAGGGATTTTTTCCATTTCCTTAATAAAATTGGCTCACAACTTGGTCAAGTTTGCTAAAGTAATTACACTTTTGTGATAAAAATGACCAAACTTTGGGAAGAGTCATGTTTTCCAAAACTGGAACCCCCTAACTGTCCTCAACATTAGTTCCACAACAGAGGGTATTAACCATATGTAAAGTATTAACATAATTCTTTCTGGATTGTGAGGCAAGTGTATTAATGGGACATTTTCCCTCCTGAAAATATTCCTGTTTTACCAGGAAAATGGAAAATACACCTTCCATCTTGAAATTTGCCCCCATAAACTTTTAATTAGCAATGTATTGTTTGATAATGTGAGAGTTATAACATCAGTATCATAAAATGGAATAATCTGCTGTCATGTGACATGTCACATGACACTTCTGAAAATAATCAAACAAGACACCAAAACAGTGTCATTTCATATTGTGAGTGATTTACAACTTTTTTTTTTTTAGCTTTTGAAAACAGACTAGCTTGGTCTTAAAAACAAACTGAAAAAGTTTAAAAAACCTGGTTACTTGAAAAACCTAAAATGTTTTGCATGGAATCATGAAAGAGGATTTTTGGTCTTTCCTGAAACAAATGGTAAGTTTGCCAGCAGATGAATATCGGATGTTGACACCTGTAACCTTTGTCTCGCAAAGTAGAATCCACTTTAAGTATATATGGGGTTGCTACTACGGATTTTCTAAATAAATCAATGTTCTGTAATCAATTAGTTGTAGTAAAAGAACTTGCATGGCTTATTTCACTAAAACCCCTGTGAAGGTTGTGAAGGCTGTAGCCTTAAACCTCTTTCAAGTTGAGTGGCGCATATTTAAACCTACAAAAGTTTACCTTAGTAATTAATCATTAATCATTACACCATTACTGTAAACTTAGATTTCATTACATTAGGACAAGGTTGGCAATTTATTTCCTGTTCTCATAGGAAATATGGCTGAGGGATTTCTGTGGAAATTTCAATACAGGAGAAAGTTTTCCCAGGAAATGTTTAGTAAGGGTATCTCCAGGGTCTGCACAATTGATGTATGTGCCACATAAGCACCAGTGTTGGTAAAGATACACTTAACAGCTCAGTGTGAAAGTCATTAAATATGTGTGGTGTGGCATGATATTTAAAATGTCCATTACCACCATTGGCCACCACAATGGTCCTGACTTCCAGATGTTACTGATACCTGGATTTGACAGGCCCTGACTCCAGGTGCTACCTAGAGTTTGGTCCTGATGCTAGGTGTTACCTAGGGTAACTGGTCCTGACTCCAGACGTTTCTGTACCTGGGTGACCAATTTTGTCTCCAGATGTACTTGCTTTGACTGGTCCTAACTCTAATTGTTACCTGGTAGATGTTACCATGGTTGACCAGTCTTGAATCTATTTGTAACTTGGTTGACTCGTTGTGATGTCATTCCACTTCATATATTTATTTCCACAATATGATAAGGTTACAAACTGATATAAAATATACAGAAAACAGTGGAGGAAGCCTGAAATGTAGAAAGTTTGTACTAAGCAGGCCAGCTTTACAAAAAGTGAACAATCAAAAGCAAAGAACCATAGCATAGACTAAACAACAAACCACCCTCCCCTAACCCACCCCCCAGCAACCATACATGCATAAGAGAGTAAGAAAATAGGTAAAAATGGCAACTTGACATTAATTCTTTGCAATTTAGTAAAATTTGAATTTATTGGTGAAGAAGGTAAGTGAGGGGATGCTCTTAAGCTCAGGGTCAAGGTTATTACAAAGTTGAATGCCAGAAGTAACACAAAGGTCTTTTGATTAACAGAAGAATAAACTATACAAATGATAGTTTTCAGAATGCCTGGTATAGTAGTTGTGGACCATTTTATTACTATGAAAGTGATTCTGGGACAAAGGAGGTGATAAATCATGACTAATTTTAAACATAGGCATTCTCATCTGGTGCTTTTAAGTGTCAAAACACATTTAAAGTATTTAATTATTTAAAAAAGCAGTGGTGTTCGTCCTATGGTAAGAGGAGGTAAGTCTATTAAGGTACTACTGGAAAGTGTTCCCCCAAGCAATGTTGCAATAAGTCAAGTTATTAGTCAAAAAATAAGAGTATTACCCCAAAAATAAAGGAATATGGCAAGGTACAAGATGCTTGATTTTATGAAGGTCCCCTGTAGTCTTAGAGATTTTGTTACATAACAGGTCAATGTGGTTCTTCCAGGTCAGGTGGGGATCAATATTGGAAGCCCTAAGAACTTTACCAAATCAGATTGTGTGATAATGGAACTGTCAATACAAATATTTAAAGTGGGCCTAAAGTCTAGATTTACAGGAATATAAATTTTAGAGGTTGAACAATAAATTCTATTCATCCAACTCCCATCTTCATAGCTTATTCCATTGCAGAGGTATAAAATGTTGAAGGATATTCACTTAATTTGAAATAGTCGGTTGGGCAATAATCTGTGATGTCCCTTCTTGTACAACTCACATTACCTGCTTTTATTTCCTTTTGAAATTAAAATGTTTATATAACCTTGGAAAGTTTACTGTTTTATTGCATTGCATGTTGTATAGAGAGGGCTTGTATAGTCAAGTCACCCCATAATAGTAAGACTGTGATCATATTTCCAGACAAGGTGCAATGGCTTTCGAAAAAAAAAAACAAAGAAAAACAAAGAAAGTAATTTGAGTAGTTCAAGAATGACATCACAAATTATTGTGCAATCTACCATTTTAAATTGAGTGAATTAGCTTCAACATTTTATATCTCAGCTCAGGAATGTTCTGTGGAGATGGGAGTTGGACCATTTGAATTCATCTTTCAAGCTTTGTGACATATGTTTGTGAAATTTGACTTTCGGTACACTTTAAATCCGGTGGTTTCTTTCTACTAGACTAAAACAGCATGAAATTCCTCTTTCTGACATTAGGAGAAAGTTTGTTAGCCTTAAACCAGTGACACACACAAGAAAGCTCAGAGTTTACTATGGAAACATTAAAGGTAGGCTCAGTTATTCTAAACAAGATACTAGTGTTATCTGCAAATAGTACAAATTTAACTCATTGAAAAATTGGGTAAGATCATTATTATAGATATGGAATAACAGTGGACCTAAAATAGACTCCTGGGGTACACCACAAGATATATTTGATACTTTATTTGACAGGTTTTGACTTCATTTGTCACCAGGGTTGAATTGCCATGGCTTCACTTCTTAACTTGGTTTTACCAGCACTTTCTCCAATTGCTTAGGTTGACAGGTCAAGTGGTGTTTGTTAAAGACCTCTCTGTTAATGTAGCTAGCCTTGATCAGAATCTCTTTGATCAGCATAAGCACTTGGTGGGTGTGGCACTCCTGACCATTGACCTACTTCACTGTCATCCAAATTTTGTGGTCCCCTGCTCTTATGGGCGTATGTGTAAATCCATCACTTCTCCCTACTTTGGATCTGCTTCCTTCTTACTTTCAAGAGGTAGAGGGTTATGGTAATTGTCTTTCAGAATTTCGTTAGTATTATCACCTGGTGTTGGTCTACTGGAAGAAGGTCTATTTCTGGGACCCCTCCTGTAATCTCTGCATAAGCCTTGATTTCATCAGGGTTGTGATGTGGAATAGGAACATTTTCATCAGCCATTGTGGTGATGTTGCAATTTGCTTGTCTCATTGGAGCACAAGTCTCCTGTCTCTTTTCACGCTGCCTGTTTTTCTCCTCACCAGTGGAAGAACTTTTCCCTTTTTAGGTATCTTTTTGGGAGAGACCACCTGTTTCTACCTCTGATAAATTCATTTTAGCTTCATTTGCCATTTCCGAGTCACTCTCCATCACTGTTTCCATGGCAACTACTGGGTTGTGAAAAGAATTGTTTTTTTCAGGGGCATTTTTGGAATCCTCAAGGTAGGTTTCCATTGAGAGACCTGCTGTCCTCTGGCCATAGTCATCACTCTTCCGAAGGGAAACTGTAGAAAATGGTCGCTGGACGATGTCTATAACCCGATCATAGAGGCTTATTCTCTTATCGGTGTCGTTTTCTGTCCTTTCCTGAACTCTTGTGCTCGTTCGTGACCACCGGGCTGGTAACATGGCATTTGTCCAGTAGTTATAGCTAGTCTTTCTGTATGTTGTACTTGTATTTAGTTGCTTTTCTCTGGTACAACAACAGCAACAAATGGCTGTGAGTATGAGAATTAATACTAGTATAACAACAATGATAACAGCTAGAATTATGAAAATATTCTCTGAGATAAAGCTGCTATCAGCTGGTGTAGTTGTATTAATGTGTTCATTCTCAGTTACCTCAGCTGTTGACATGGCTAGGGTTGAACTTATGTCACATTCTGGTCGTGGTATCCAAGCTACAACTGATGTACAGTGCCCTCTATCACTGCACTGGGGCTCTTCGCAGCTAGTTTGGAATCTAAGGAGGCTCTCTTGTAGATAAGCAATGTTGCAGTTACACACCCAAGGATTGTTTGCCAGACAGAGAGAGGTGTTATCTTGAAAATGGTCCAAAACACCAGAAGGAAGGAATTTGAGATGATTCCCACTGAGTTGTAAAGTTTTGAGGCATGTCAGCCCTTTAAATGTTTCTGGATGGATGACAGTGATATTATTACTGCTCAGGTCCAAATCTAGAAGGTTTGGGTTACTGATGAAAGCATTCTCAGGTAATTTTTCCATTTGATTTGTGGAGATAAAGAGTTGAGTTAAGTTTGGCAGAAAGTTAAGAACATTCAAAACAGAGCTGTTGAGCTGGTTGAATGCTAGGGACAGTTCTCTCAAGTTTTGTTGGTTTAAAAATGTAACTGGGCTCAAAAAACTTATGCTGTTGTTTTCCAGATTTATTCTCTCAAGGTAAACATTCTGAGCAAATATGTCTTTGTCTATCTCTTGTAGAGAATTTTGAGATAAATCAAGATTTTTTAAGTTGCACAAGTGCCTGAAGGCATCTGTGATATTTGTGATATCATTTTCCTGTAGACATAAGGAAACCAAGTTTGATAAACCTTCAAATGCGTCCACATGGATGTCAAGAATGAAGTTGTCTCTAAGGATTATCTCTCTTAAATATTGGTTTAAAAATGCCTGTCTATCAACAGAACTTATCCTGTTGCTACTCAAGTCAAGGAACTGCAAATTTGGCAGAGATGTTAAAGCTTGGGAAGGTACATTCATGAGAATGTTGTTTGCCAGTAGTAGGTGTCTTGTTGTCGTTAAATTAGGAAAAGCATCAGCATAAATTACATGTATGTTGTTGAATTGAAGCCGCAACTCCTCAAGAAGGGTCAAGTTGACAAGTGGTAGTAGTTGATATTTTGCTATAGGCATTCCTCCTAAGGTATTATTGGAAAAGTCTAAAATGGTGACATTCTCAGGTAACGTCCCAGGAACTTGGTTCAATTTCTGTGAGCTGCAGTCTGCTAGAAATCCCCTACTAATTGTGTTAGAACATGTGCACTCTGCTGGACATGCCATAGTCCCACCTTGTAGAATCACAAGCATACCACTTAAAGTGATGAAGACGACACTCCATGCCATCTTTCTGGGGAAATAAAATGAGAGATTTCCTTATTTGAACACACCTAGTAGGTTTGGAGGTAATAAGATTGTATTAAACCGATGTGTATAGGCCAATCAAGTAAAGCCTGATAAGGGAGGGCATATCTCAAGAGACTCAGGAGAAAAGCTTCCACCCACTGGAAATGCCAAGAGTGAAAATTACACCTCCTTATAATTTAAATCATGCAGTGCTAATAATCTCACAAAGGCATCATTCATATGTGTTCATCATAAAATGGTCCAGTCTGCCCCCATCCTCCCCCTTCAACCCTTTTTATGAATGAAAAGGGGGTTTTGCCTTGCTTCACATTTTACCAGTTTTAAAACTTGAACTTTAAGGTGACATATTCAGGCAATAAATTAGCGCAAGTTATAATCTTTTGAAGTAAACAGTGTTTCTTATTTGCCTTAAAGCCAAGACCATGCACACTTCAACCCACACTTTCACCCTTCTATTGCCCTAAGAGATACAAACATGTAGGTACATGTTACCACACAATTATTTGAAACACTTTAAAGGATGAATGGTTAACCATTCACATGCTTACAAATGTATGAAAATTTAGGAAGTGAAGGGCTCTTATTGTTTACTGAACTGCCTGAATATGACAAAATAAAGGTAGAGTGAGCTGTTTTGTACCTAAGCTCAAGAGGTCACAAATACTTTTTGTTATTTGAACATTTTGAAGGTATTGTGCAGTTAAATGGAAGAGAAGGGTGTAACAGTTATGCAGTGCCGTGGTTTGATTCGGCTTGGGGAAAAGCAAATATTGTCAGAAATTCACTTGTGTACATACCTTTTGATGCAGTCATGCTTAGATGAGGTATGCATCGTGTATGTAGTTTGCTAATAATGTTATATTTTACTTTCTTAGATGATGAACTTCATAGTGTATATATATATGCATGACGCAAAATTTGCCTTTCCTTGAATCAGTCATAGCTACCACAGTTTTTAGGAGAAAACTGCTATTCCCAATTAAAGTACCCGACCACTGGTTCATTACTTTAATTATTTGCTCCAATGAGCAGCAGCTTTGTTAAAGGAGAAGCCAACCCACGGATTTTGCAGTAAACCACTAGTAGGGACTAATATTCTGCTGCATTTTCTGAAAAAGCTAGTCAAAACAGCATTTCCCAAAATTTTCATGAATTTTTCAATTATTTTTTTACACGCACGATGTTAATAGCCATTTTCTTGTTTTCAAAAAAGAGGGCGCTTCAAGTATGACGTAAAAGAGCCACATCGTAAG
>WURT03051628.1:0-14239 GCA_009936505.3 Holothuria glaberrima
AAGAGGCTAATATTCTTCTGCATTTTCTGAAAAAGCTAGTCGAAACATCATTACCCCAGATTTTCATGAATTTTACAATTATTTTTTATTATTATTGTGTTTTCATCACCGGAGTTAAGGTAGCTCGAGTATAACTATTGCTAAAACACCCTATATACTAGTGGATAATATCAGATATGTGCCTTTTCCAGAATTTCCCAGAACCAACAAAGTTCCGAATAAACTCATTCAGGTAGTGCGCCCTCGATTAGAATACTCGTTCTTCAGCCGACGTAGGAGCACAGTTCTTTACTTCGTTTTATCAATTATTTAATATATTATTTTGGTAGGCTACTCTACGTGTCTGAAATTCAGTTCAAATAAAAAAAAACTTTGGTCAAGTTGAAGATTAAAAGCGAAAGCCAATAATAATGAATGAAAATCATTCAATCATGATGCACAAATAACAGCGGTACGCTTGATTTTTTTCTAGAACAAGTAGATCCAGTTACAGTTTTTACCCTTTTCTATAACTTTGACCCAAATAGGAGCATTATTTTTCATTGTACATGAATTCTATGGATATTTCTGGAAATCGCTTTATTTCGCCCTGGGAAAAAAATCCGCCAGCGGTTCATGCATTTTCCTGTTTCTTCCGTAATCCACGCCCATTTTCATATCTAATAATATCTGAGAATTAGTTATGTCTAAGAAGGAAAGCACTAAGACCAATAAGTTTGTTTATATGCATGTTGCGGCCTAGCCAATGAGATTGGCGGGCAGGGGTATTGTGAGAGCCTAGTAGTACCTTTTCCTTCCTCTCTTAAAAACTCAAGTACCCAAAGAGGGTTGTACAAACAGATAGCAAAACACTTGTATTAGTGTGCCTCCGCATGCGCTAACTTCTTTCGGGCCTCTCCCCACGCCCTCGTGACTTCCTCATGATGAAGACAAAAGAAGCGAGATAGTCCTACCTCGAAGGGAAATACATCAATTGCTATTCTATTAATTGTAGACATAATTTATGACGAAAGTGACCATATCTGCTATCACCCTTTAATGTTGGGTTACAGGAAAAGATCCTCCGTTTTGTAATTTTTGCATGGAATGAACTAAATGTTGAGTAACGAGTTCCACGTGATAGGGAATTGAAATGCATTCACATTAAAAAGGGGGAAAACGAAATACAAGGGTATCAAGGAAATGGAATTTCACAGGAAAACAAAATCTGACAACCCCCCCCCCCCAGGAAAAAAAAATCATTAACCCAAAAGCTAGCAGGAAATTGTACGAGCCTAGGCAAAGAAGAGTAGAACAATGAATTCGACAAAAACATGCGACACTTGATCTTTTAGACCACGGAACACAAGAAAATGGAAAAGAACTCGAAAGTTGACTTTAAGGCGGGGCGTAGCTAGGGTTTGTGGCGCCCGGAGCAAGAAACGAAATTGGCGCCCCAACCCCCATCTTTCTGGGGCGGGTTTCGCCATGCTCGGTAGGACTATCTAAACGGAGCGCCACCATCGGTTGGCGCGGAGCGTACCAGAAACTTTTTGGCTTTAAAAATCCCTCAGATGGCCGGAAACGGCACTTCCCGAGTGTTTTAAGCTGCATGCACCCAGCCTTAAAATATGGATTCCTGTGAAATCTGTGGTAAAATTGCCATTTTCGTTCATTTGCCCCTTCTCTTGTTTAGACTGACACTTAATTGTGTCAATATTACTAAATTTTTTTATTAAAAGATGAAATTGCTATATCAATATCATGCTCATGGCAAATGGTAGGTCCAACATTTTTTTAAGTGATATCGATTTGGCGCCCCCAAAGGGGGCGCCCAGGGCAACTCCCCCCTTGCCCCCCAGCTGCGCTACTGCTTTTAGGAGTACGGAAAAATATCTACTCTACTAGTCGTACCATACTGGATATTAGAATAGTGCCATACGTTCAAGTCGGGAAGGACGGAACTTTTTACCATCCCCTCTTGGAACATAAGTGCTTGGCAGGTGATAACCGGATAACCTCTCCCCTTCTGGCAGTTGCCAACAATTTTCACCCATGACCTTTGTCAACCCCCCTCCACTCGACAACCTCCACAACCAAGAAATTTGGAATTGCACAAGGTGGGTATTGCATGGGAGGAAATTTTCGAGGTGGGATTTGTCCGGTTGCGAATTGTCGGGGTGGGGAATTATCCCAGGGAAAGTTTTTCTGGTTGTGAATTATCCCGGGGCAAGTTGTCCAGATCGGGAATTTTCAAGGTGGGAATTGCTCTGGGAGTCTTGTACGTGTAGACAATGTCCGGGGAGTTGTCTGGAAACCCTGCAGATGTTTCAGAACCTAAAGTTGGGGAAAGTTCAGTAGCTAAAAATTGAATTGAAATGGAAAATCATACAGAACAGTAACAATTTTGCCAAAAAGACCTCAGAGGGTCTACGAGATCCGAAGGAGGAAATGTAAACAAGATCTTTGTTTTTCTGGTTGAAAATTTCCCCAAGTTTATATAGTTAATTTATTTCTAAACTGGCCTTTATATTGACCATATAAGCGCGAAAATGTTGATTTGGGTGTTCTCTAACGTGAACATTAACAAACAAACATTTTAGCAGTGGTCACCAGGTTAGTACCTGGTTCCCTAGCCTACGGGGGGGGGGGGTCTTGCATGCGAACGAAACTTTGGGTAGAATTTTAAATATTGGAGAAACATTTGAGTGTTAAAGGCCGTTCTGGGATGGAGTGTCGCACATTGGGATATCAAACTGAGATTTTCATTGAATAACAAAGGGTGGTTTGATTCTCACTGGGCAGAATTTTGCAAAATGTGAAAGAAATTTGTGTTAGAAAATTGGCCAGAGTGACACTCTCAAATAAAGAGGGGGTTTCCTATGTGTTTAAGACGGACAAATAAATATGCCTTTACAAGTATACATTTTTGAGGAAAAATCAAGGGTGGTTAAATACTTACTGGGTAGTATTTTGCAAATTTTGAAGGAGCGTTATGTTAGAAAATTGACTAGAGTGGAACTCTCAAATGGGGGGATTTCGTCTGTATTAACGACGGACAAAAATTGTGCCATTACACAAGAACTAAGATTTTTTAGAATAGTAAAGGTTGGTTAGATACTTGGTCGGCAATATGTTGTGGCAATTTTTATTGGAAATTGGCCGGAGTGGAACTCTCAAATAGGGGGGGGGGGTAAGTCTGCGGTAATGAAGGACAATATTGTGTCCTTACAGGTGATTACTATACCTTGTATCCTATCCTCAAACTTTTCACTAAAGATAACATGACATTGGTTTCTGAATCAGTAATACTCTTCAGACTATCTGTGTCGACAACAGATTCTAGGTTATTCATAAAACAAGGGAACTGATCAGCGTATGGGTTACTAATCAAATATCAAACATGACAACTCGACTCGAAGGAGCTATGAAAATAGTTTTTAGAAAAGAAAGCCATTGAGAGAAGGTTGATTTTACCTGAAGGCGAAACATGAGTAGGCGGCATACATATCTGTCGCTTATTGGAATTACTTGTGGAGAGATGAACGTAATAAAATGCAGTCACCTCAATTCGCATTAGTATACGCTGGTCTCCTAATTAAAGTATGGCTCTGTGCAACAACACTTTTTAACTGAATCATGAATTTTGTGTAGAATTACTCTTTTATCTACCTCAGGGCTAAAATTAGTTATTCCTGTTTTCTAAACCTTTTAAAATATAAGTGTAAGTGGAAGAAGAATGGCATTTGAAAGATTTCAGTTATGTTTCAAAATCAGGTTAGGCGAGGTCTTATTCTCTTTAAAATTGAAATTGTAGCTCGTCGGTTTTTACATAGAGCTGCTGTACAAACAGTTTTTTTTCTTACATTTCTTCCAGATGCATACCTGAGGACGAAAACCAAACGGTACTTCCGACTGGGTTCTGCTTCACGAAGGAGCTACGTGCCCTGATGCAAAAAACAATGAGTTAAAGTGATCGATACGACAAAAGGATCAAGGATGCAGAACCTCATCTACACTCAGGCCAATAGCTAACGGTGGGCCAAGGAGGGGCGAAGCTTCCCTTGAAATTTTTTTCTCCCCCTAGAGAAGTTTCAAGTTGCCATTGACTTAATACATTTTTACACATTTGGCCCCCTGAAAATTTGTTTTGCCCCGGAGGCCATTTCGCCCCTCCCCCCTTTATTACCTTGTCTGTCTACGGGACTGACTACAATTTCCCTCAAAGACAGATACTGTAAGGTAGTTTTGTTTGGTATCAAGACCGAAGAGTTTAAAGCCCCTCATGGGGTAGAGATACACACGTTGAATAGGATTCATTATGACATGTTACGTGGATCGTCATGGTCTAGCACCTTCAGTGCTGCAAATGTCAATGGTCACAGTTGTGTTAGATCAAAGTTGCCTGGCCACTTTGCATCGGCCAGCTTGATACAATGCTTTTAATGTTCGTGGAAATATTACGTTACATGTAACGCATAGCTGAAGGTGAATGAAGTGCTGATTTTACTCCAATTTGTCAGTCCCCTCATCTAATGATTCCACTGGCAAAACATTAAATCACAAAAACAAAAATTCTCTGATAGGATAGCTTTGACATGGATTTCTCTCTTTGGCCCCTTGTGAACCAAAATGATAAAAAACATAATTACAAAGGCACAACTATGATGATATACCATCTACTGTACACAAACATGATAAACATGTGACGTAGCCTGCGAGGGGGGGGGGAGCTGCTCCAGGAGATTTCCCAACCCTAGATGAAAGTTAGCGTATTAACGAAAAGTATTGAATAAGCTGAAAATTTATTTGGCGGAATTATGATTTTAAGGCCCCCTGAATCTAGGAAATCGTATACAAGGGCTCGTCTTTTATCCAGAATTTCTCCGGGGCGATCCCTTGGTTCTCTGCGGATGCCCCAAATGATGGTGGTTGATGAGTCCATCCGCTCACATTCGGTTACGAATTGTGCTGCACTAACTGCAACTACATGATGTATAAAACACATCATAAATCCGTAAGCTGAAACTCCCCAAAAAGCCTACACTTTCTGCTTGATTCCTTGCCCAAAAAAATGGAATCTATGCAATTACGCTGGTGAGTGTGTGTATGTGTGCAGTGGCTCCGCACAAGGGGAAATGGAGGAGTATGACCGCAAACAATTTTCTAAAATTGTCGTTTTCTGTAAATGAACCCAAAAGGCGTTTAAGCTATAGATTCCTCGGGGCGGATGAGGTTTGTTTTCGACTGAGGTATGGATCTATTTTAATCATTTCCTGTTTCAAATCTTTTGCAAACTATCAAAATTTTCGTAAATCCTTCCCCAACTACCAAGACATTCGTGCGCTCCACGCGCTGTCCTTCAGTTTCTGTTTCCGCTTCAGTACCATCCCAAACATTTTGTTCATAGGTACGTTTGCTGGTTATTTAATTCCAATGCAAAGTTTCGGTGCACTTAGCGCCCAATTGCCCTGATTTATACTCACTGCATGCCTGACGACCACTATTAGAACGATAATGCAAGGAAATATTTTGGCGAGAAATGTTTTCCGAAAACTTTTTAAGTCCAACCTCAAGCTTGCATCAAGAGGCGATTACGTGACAATCTTGTATTATGGGCAACATTTGTAACGTGATGTTCATGATTTGAAGTATATTACTTATTGCTCAAGCTTATTCAAAGACCATTAAGTGCATTTTCAGAGAATAAAGCCTGCCATCTATTCGTCCGTGATGCGTGATCCGTGTCCGCGTCTGCGTGCGTGTCCGCGTCTTTGCATGCGTGAAGTGAAGAACACAATCCTTTCCTGCTACTGGCCAATATTGGCATTAGGAAACGGCAAAATGACAAAAAGCGTAGTCATAAATGGTGGGTGCAGGACATCCTTCAACGTCGTCATCAGTGGGGCACATACTATCATTTAATGAAAGAATTGTAACTGGGAGATAAGCATTTTCACCAGTATTTCCGAATGACTAGGGAACATTTTAGACAAGTACTGTTTTACGTGGAAGAATCTCTGGTGAGATTGTCCAACACAAGAGAAGCAATTTGTCCAAGGCAATGGCTTGCCTTATGCATAAGGTGAGTAAACGGGGGTAAAAACGGAGAACTTATTTTTATTTTGAAAGTCTTTATTTATTTATGTACAACATAACACCTATTATACGTTCTTAACACAACTCTCTTTCATCGTGTGCGATAAATACTTCGGAACATCGTGGGATATAGATAAAGTACATGATATTATGTTCTTAGGCAGTTAAACAGTATGAGGAAAATTTAGATCGTAGAAAGGAATCATGAAAAAATATTTTTTACCTCCAATGATATGAAAAACAAACTCATTACTTAATGTTTAATTTAAATGTAAAACGTTTGTCATTAAGGTTACTCCACATGTATACATCAAGGTACTACTGACTGACTGAACAAAATTGTTGTGCATTGGTACCTGGTTAGAGAGATTTCCTCTGTTTTGTTTTTCGCCGGTCCACGGATAATTTTAGAATGATATTCATTACTTTAAATTCTTACTCTTTCACTTTTTGGACGTTTTCATTACTTTAAAAAACTTTGCATGGTAAAATTATTGGTGGGCTGCACCCCACTCCTCACCCCCGCTACTTTCCTTCTACATACACATCACAAATGGAACACATCTCTTCACTAACATGGTAAAATCTGTCCCCACCCCCAAAGTTTTTCTAGGGTGTTAAATTCGTAGGGTAACCTCCTCCCACGGGATTCCCTTTGAATAACTGGTGTGCTACCTTTTGTCTTCACTGTAAAGTCATGCATATCACGCATCCGTGTCCGTGAAAAATCGCTCCTCGAGCGATTCCTCACGGACGCGCACACGGACACGGACACGGAACGGATGAATAGATGGCTGATAATGTTTTTTCTATGTGAGCGATTTTTCACCGACGCGGACACGCACGCGGACGCGGACGCGGACATGGATCACGCATCACGGACGAATGGATGGCAGGCTTAAAGGATTATGAAACGTGCAACTTATTAATCCTCTATACCACTGTGTTATGCCCGTACTCCCCTCTCATCTGCTCATCCATTCCTCTTTTTAAGCTGTACATTTGGATTCTCGTTCAAAATGAGTAAAACTACGATTTTTGATGTGCTCTCCTGAAGTGTCATTTGGATGTCAGTTAAAAGCGTCATACTAAAGGGCCGTTTTGTAATTACCCCAGAGCTTCCAGGAGACCCTGTGTCGGTCACTTACTACCGCGAGATGTGACACAACCACAACCAAAATATTACTAAATAATGGCAATTTCTTAATATGAAATCAGTTTAAATTTTTGCCAAAGATAGCACCATTTTGCAACTAAGCCACCTTACCAAACAAAATTTCTCAAGGGGGGGGGGCAGATTCACCCCCTCCACCTAGACACCACACCCTTCCCTTACACCCAACAAAAGTAACAACAATTTTTAAACAAATTATCAGTTCAAAACTTTGCCAAAGATAGCATCATTTTGCATCTGAGCCACCTCAAACGAACCACAATTTTCTCAAAGGGCGATGCCCTCTCCCCGTAAATCCCCCAACTGGCAGGATGGCACTTTTGTACTAGGAGACAAAGGAAGGGTCTACTCAGGATGCAAAGTATCGCAGATACAAATCAGCATACTTATCACCGACTTTCTGGGTTTATCTGGGATGGGATTACAACATCAATTCCTGTGGTCCCCCCAGTCATCAAACCCTGACGGCACCATTGGACAGGGGGCTATGTCAAATCCCCGTAGAATGAGAATTTTCCTATTTTGTCGGGGAGGCTTAGTGTGTGCGATAAAGTATGAAAGTTAAAAAAATGGGGCTCTTCGTGCGCTTTAGTGTTTCGTTGTTCAATTTCTTTAATAGTTTCGTCCCATATATCTGAGCAGTGCACGGAGTTCCCTATACAGAGTAACCTTCTGTTAGTTTACACAAGTTTTCTGTAAAGATCGAAAATTAATTCCCCAACCGCGTAGTTGTTCTTTCACTTATCGGACAGTAAAGTAAGGGCAACAGCGAGTTTGACCCACGGACTAAAAAACATGGACAAAGGATCACGTGACCAATACGGTCGCCACCGTTCGAACAAATTTAGGCTTACCAAGATGGCCGCCGGGCTACTACCATTTGCCCAATTTGACGATGAATCTGCAACATTTCGGATAAAATATAAACATGAATGGAAGGGAAATATGACTATCCTTTATTCAATTTGTTGAATTTGACCTGAGCTTGCATTCTTTCAAAAATATTACAAGTTTCTCACACAATCTGTCGATACTGAGTCACTTAAGCAAGTCCAAACTTTTACCCACAAGAGCATAGCAGGCGGCCATATTGGTCTGCTTACTCGTGTGCGTACGGTGGCGACAGCTTGCGCATAGGACGTTACTGCTAGCCTAGCTTATATGCTCTGTCCATATATACGAAGTCCGTGGTTTGACCATCATCAGGTACTAAAGGAGCCCTGTGCAAGATATGTTATCACCGATTTAGACCAACCACCCTGCAGCCGATGTATTCTACTCTTAATGCGAACCGAGAGCATTTGGGATGCCAATTTTTTGCCATGCTCGTGTTGCGCGTGGGGAAGATTCATAACTATAGTGACAAATTTGTTTTCCAACGTAAAATCCAAGTCTCCAACCGTAGTGAGACCGAGGTCGATATTAGTCCTGCATGTTCAGCATGAATAGCTTACCAATGAAAATACCTGCATCCACCACTGCTGATATGATTTAATTTAGTTGGTTTTAAAGTGGTCTGTAAACAGTAGCGGCGCTACGGGTCATTTCCCTTTTATATTGCCGCCTCACCTGCTTTACCAATTAAATCTGGTACTTGAAAATACAGGCTAATCGTTTGTACAAGAAAAAGCCTCCTATGGAATGTTGTACACTGTGTACTTCTAAACTCTTGAAATCGCAATGTTTTTCGTGGTTGTTCGCGTGCAATTGTCACTGCTACTTGGTATGATTCCCTGCATCAACAACTCGACCAAGTTAACAAATTAAACGAAAGAGAAGTGTTCAAATCTTGATTTTAGTCAATTTATCGCCCATTAAATGCATTAAAGATAGTTAAATATTTCATTCTAATGCCCATAGTTATAAAAATGGTCCAAAATTTCCGGGGGCTTGTCCCCCTGGTCCCACTCTGGGCGTTACGGTTTGCCAGACTCGGGCCCTGAGACGGGCCATTGGAACCTGCACAAAATTACTTCTCGCTATGCGCATTTTTTCGGCGTTTTCTTCCCTTTAGTCGGTAAAACATGGCATCTACGCCCTCACATTCAGAATGCCCTGGCGACAACCCTTATTGTGCGTTCATCATTTAGTGCTTGTTGGCCACGCCACGGGAAAGACGCATACTTCGTCTTGTAAATGGAATAGGCCTATATACTGAGGAGTGACGATTTCTTGGAGTTAACAATGTCCCGAATTAACATGTAGTTATACTTGTGTAAGACATTTTTGTCTGATTGTTGTTATACCGACTGAATAGTTATCAGCACTTCCGCCCCCCATATTTTGGCCTATTCGAGGGGAATCAACACCCCATTTTAAGTTTGGTATCTACACCTGTAGTAACTTTGCATTAGAACCTAACTTGCGCCACCTCAGTATACTGAAACTAGGTCACGGCGCGGCGGTCGAGTAGAGTTGGGTCCTGGTCGCACAAAGTATTGTAGTGTGCGGAATGCGCCGTTTCGTAGCCATATAGGAATCTGTCCTTCACTGAGAGTAAAAAAGATACATGAATTTGTATTATAGGCACCTACCCGACTGAACAGAACTCGGCAAACATACCAAGGTACCAAATTTTCCGTACTGACGGTGTCACATATATACGAGACAACAACCTAGCCGTTGAGGATGGAATTCACGCCTTTTACCAAAGGTTGTGTATGCAGGCGCTTATGCACTGGAATCTTTGGGTCAATACGCCTTGACACAATTGCAAAGAAAAATTAAATAATGCCTCCAAATGTGTCTGTCTCTGGTGAAAATATTCCGAAGTGGTTACCTGCCCCCTGACCTGCCATTCCCAAGTAAGAAAATGCTCACAGGCGTGCCTCTGAACCCCACTCTGGCGTCATTGATTAAGTGTAGTCTACCCCTCTCCTCGACCAAATCGTTGCTAAGCGACTGTACGTGTGTTATGTTTCTGGTAGAGGGGATTTTTGTCACTAACGGTCATGCAAATTCAAACTGTATATCGTGCGGCCCTCAAAGCGCAACAAAAAAATTGCAGTGTGTTCCACAAACTTTTTACAATTACGCAAGTTACCAAGGGGGCCAGAAGCGTCCACTCACCACCCAAAAAGTTCGCCCCTAGACAAAGTTTAAATTCTTAAACTCTTATATGCAGTTATATGTTCCTCAAACATATTTTTCCCCTTAGAAGATATTTTTACTCCCTACACTTCAATACCTCGTTTGGCTACGGTTAGGTCGAGAATCATGGAATAGAATGGTTTTTCATACTCTGCCTCCCGACATAATGAAATGATAACAGTGTAAAAAATAAACACTTATACTTTTTTGTGAGAGAGCACCTGGGCCGGGGCCGTACATTTTGTGGTAGAAATATATTTCCGTTACCTCTATTCTGGAAATACGCCACTGTGACTGTCAGGTGAGGACCCTTATTATAGCCAATATAAAGACGAGTGTACTTCTTAAAATCTCTCCTTTTTACCGTCCAACTGAAACAAGGCTTACTTCGAGTCAATTAATTTCAATTCCCAGTCTTAATCGCTGTGTATGTGAGAAAGTTCCCATATGAAATTTCTCAGAAATTAGCAAATCAAGCATAACATAAATTTTAATTACAGCTTTCTCACACTCTCGGAAGGTTACGTTTGACAAACAGTTATCACACGCATCGATTATGTCAAAATTACTTACCTCATACATTGTTTTCTTGCTTTTCTTCATCCGTAAAATTCGAACGCTGTCGATATTTTGTCGATGCCCAGTTCAAAATGATGCTGTGATGACGTCAAATGTCCTAAATTAGTAACCGGAAGACCACCAGTAGAAGTTTTTCCCGGAAAAGCTGCATTAAACCCTTCGGGGATCGGATATTGTCGCAAACATTACGGCTTTTATTTATTTTTAGAATCTGCTAAAGCAATACAATGTTAACTGATTCGGTTCTATTTAAAAGATAAGCCTGCGCTTAGAGACTGTCTAAAACATTTAGAATTTTCGTTCATTAAAATCTGAAAGCTATTCGTACCTACATAGAAAACGAAGAGAACAAACATACTTTGTATATTATTTCTTTGCTAAAGAAGCTATTGATCCTTCTGAAGACAATTTGTTGATGATAATCAGGACAATCAGAAGGTTACGTCAACGTGACATCATTTGAAAAGGCTAACTCTATACACAAAGTCGAAGAACCGGTTAACACGATGACGGTGTGAAGGCTATTATGATTACGATTGTGTAGATATTGACGCATTAATAACGGTTTAATATAATAATAGGTTTTCATAGTTGGTAAGACGACGCATTTCCCAACCGACTTCCGTTCCCACACCAACGTTGCTAGGGTAACGCAAGAACCGGATGATCGACTGCTTTCATGGAGGATTGTCATGGGCAATGAATCCGCTTAGTAGGAGTTACATATTAAATCACTCGTTGAGCCGATTGTGAACATCTTTGGTAATAGAATACATTCTCTGTTGACTGCCCTAAAAAAGGTATCTTTTCATACCGCACCATTCTATTGTCTAGATGGGGCATATTATATAAGCAACTCGATGTCCTATGGCCGTTGCAAAAACGTTGCTGTGGAAAAAGCTTTAGTGAATCGTTTCTTGGGGTTCACTGCTTTACCTGGACAGTGTACCCATAAGTAAAACCAGGCAAGTTACAATTGACCGCTTTGAGGTAAGACAATTCGTCATGAAGAAACATTTGTGATGAGCAAAAAGACCATTTGAAGTAGCTTTTGCATCAAACAAAATGTTTTTAGAGACCCAGAGGTATCCTAATTTATCAATGGTTACTTCACCTTGATTGCCATGAATTACAACCAGTGCTCTAGAAACATAACCAACTCTGCTTAGTCATGCAAAGATGATTTTTGCAAATCAGTGAAATGTAATATGTAGGCAGCATTGAACAGGACACGGGTTCAGTAAAGTTCACTCAGAAGAATATGGCCTTGAGCAATAATTTTAAGCACATGCCTATGTGTTAGAGGTGTCAGACTATTATTGCCTGCACTATTCTATTGTTTTCAGTTGAGGTCATCAAAACCTTGAAAAAACAAAATATTAAAAAAGGGGGATGATGGATCCTTATTCATACTTGGTATGAGAGTATGTTATGAAAGAGGGAACCCTTTGAGTTTATTGGAGGACGAAGGTCGAAGGTCACATGAGGTCATCAGAGATGCAACTACGAAATCCTCGTAAATTAAATAGACAGTGGGCGGTATCTCCAAATTCTGTTCGGCTTTTCCTGACCAATACAGTTCAACCAGGGAGTTGTCCTAACAACTCCCTGGTTCAATAAAGCAGGGAGCTGTAAGAGAATAAAGTTAAACAAGCTGGCAATAAAATCGTATGGTTAGTGAGATAATTATGGTTAACAAAGAAGTGCAACGAAGCAAGAAACCCGGAAAACTTAATGTTGGTGAAGAAAAGAAGACAAAAGAAGAATGGGGACGATTATCAATTAAGTGCAAAGAGCAATGGCGAACCAGATTTCTGTTCAAGAGCTGAATTGACATTTTTAAGAGCTTTTCATTTGATTCGGGATTTAGCTACCCCTTTTCAAGAATGAAGACACTGAACCCCTACCATGTTGTGCAAAGTCCGCAATAGAACGTGTTTTCATGCTTATGAGCTTTACCACTATCTGTGTAATTAGACCTATACCCCGTGGCTTTTGACCAGTATTAACCCTAGCGCACTTTCCTTCAGTACTGAATACATATTTATCCGTTAACTTCCTGTAAAGATGGTCTTCCCTCAAAGAAAAGGTAGAAATCAAAACTTATTTCGACTTGATATTTGAGCCCTCAAAACACACACGAATCATCCTATATGCAATTACACCTTTGAAGGATAACTACAATTCAGAACTGGTGACTGTACTTTGACATTTAAGTGCAAACTACAGGGAGCTTGCACGCGTGCAAAAGTCAATTAACGCTTGCAACCACCTTCTGGAGGACAAACAACACACGCGGACGCTAGGTTATGTAGTAAAACAATGTGGTGCGCGGCGCGCTGTCCTCCAGAACAACTAGCGCGTGCGCTGAATTTGACCTTTTGGCCTTTTGTGAAAGTTCCCTATACATACCTTAATGGTACAATGGAAGAAGAGTGTACTTTGGGACCACTCCTTGAAAGAGTGAATTTCACCCGGGGTGGAGTGAAAAGAGTGAAATTCAATCCAAAAAAGGGTACTTTGGGGCACTCTTAGTAAGAGTGAATTTCACCCGGGTGTAGGTAAAATTCACTCCAAATAGAGCGATACTTTACTCTGATGGAATATCACTCTATTTGGAGTGAATTTCACCCTTTTCACTCCACCCCGGGTGGAATTCACTCTTTCAAGGGGTGGTCCCAAAGTACACTCTTCTTCGGAGTGAATTTCACTCTTTTGCATGTAGAGAATATATATATATATATATATACGCAAGAGTCAAAAAGACAAAAAATGGATACATTCATTTCCAACTATATGATACAAATCAGTGAAATACAAAATATTTCGGGCTGTCTCAGCCCTACCTCAGTTGTATATAGGAACTAGTGCTTAAGAAAACCAACCTTACACACACACACACACACACACACACATATATATATATATATATATATTTCAGTGTCGACTTACTGAGCGGACTCTGTTTGCTCACTTCCGGCCTCGTTAGGGATATGACTGAACAAGGAAATATATCCCACAGCCCGCTTCGTAGTGTCGACTGTAATTCTGATCAGCACACCTACCCCATCCCATCCTGTACATTACTTGAAGCCGGACGACATTTTTTATGGATACTTTCATGTACTAGTCTGTGTAGCTGCTCTCAGCGGCTTTCGCAGTTTGGGTCTGGCGTCAAATTTTATTTCAAAGCGACGAGCTGAACTGAATGCTCCGCACAATAGAGGTTAATTATCGGGCTAGGTCGAAAACGCGGAAACGCGGAAATCGCGGAAACCGCGGAAATCGAAAAATCGGGACAACCGTCCAACAAAGTTT
>WURT03051639.1:0-10985 GCA_009936505.3 Holothuria glaberrima
AGTGTTCTAAGCTACATGTACCCAGCCTTGAAATATGGATCTCATGTTTGCACTTGGCAAATATTGGGGGGGGGGGGGGTTAAACATACCTTTAGCCCCCTCACTTTTTTCATTGGGTTGGGGCTTCGCCCCCGAAGGCCCCCCGCTTCCGCCGCCACTGTCAACATCTAACATACCTTGAAAGATACACATACTTGAAGTGAAATAAGAGGGTATTTGTGAGATTTGGCTGTTTTTTTTTTCAAAATAAGTTCGCGGACTGCCTAATATGTTCCATGCACCGTTCAAGGATCACACATTGGGGTTAATCTTCCTCCAAGGAATAAACTTTTGCAGGACTATGCCATGCGGTGGCAAGGAAATGTACACACACTATGAAAAATCATTTACACTGGGAGATGTAATTTTTTAGCTTAGCATTTCCTTAGAATTTACAAACATCGCTGTAAGCATTTTACTGCGTCCTTTGTGTTAAGCGATTCCCTTGATTGCATTCTTATTAGGTCAGTTTACTAGTTTCCTTCTCCACAGTTATCAAAAACGAAAATCTGTTTTTGCAATTATTTTTACAACACGCTGTTAATTGCTAGAGAGGTACACTGAAAATTTTTTTTTTACCCTAAATGAGTGTTATTACGCACGAACGAGTCAATATCTAAAAAGCTCATTTTATGCGATATCTTTATTCACACCCTGTCTAACTGAACGATGTAAGTATCGTATGTTTACACCCGTCGACTGATTTAAGTCCACAGCTGAGTGTATTAAAACCTCTCTGCATTTCTGCACCCAGCAGTTGGTAAACTTACTCAGCTTCGTTTATAATCATGCAAACTGAGTAAAGCACGAATTTTGATCAGAGAAAAGAAAACTCACAAGGGGTATTATTACCCAAACTTGTGTACAATTATGCTCAAACCGAGTAAAAACAAACATCGACTGAGTACTCTAACTCGTGCAGTAGCTCGCTCTTTTAAAAGCGACCACCAAGAGTACCTGAAGTAAAAGGTAATTATCGTTCTAAAGTTAAGATTATCGACCCTTTTCATGTAATATTGACCGAAATAATAAGCAGGTTGCAGTTTTTGGTTGAATGAGTCATCAAAAACGTTTTCATGGTATACCTTAATTGTTGAAAAATGAAACATTTGGAACACTCAAGTACATTTAAGGCTTTGGCCGTAAAGCTAGGCTTTCGCATTGTTACATTAGGCATAGCGTAAGCCTCATAGCCTACCATTAACTTTACGTAAGGCTAGGCGCACCAAGCCGTAGAACATTTACGTACGTAAGCCTACACTACAATAAATCAACATTTATTGAATATTGCATTAGCTTTATAGTTTAAGAACGGTGGGTAGAACGTACATGGTTGCATCTGGTGCAATAAGTTAGCCCTATCGTTATATTCACTATCAAAATGTGCTCACATCATTGCAGAATCTTTGCAACGTATACTAGGGTGCCCTTCGACTGCGGGGGTCCGTCGAGAGTGCGCCTACCATAACATCGTATACTAACAATCTTGTATGATAGATTTCTTAAGTGCGCGTTCGACGGTCACCCCAATACATGTGTGTTCAGTTAGCCTAGGCCTAGCCTAGTCCTTGAACAGGACCGTGTACTACGTTTACGGTATAGAACCTACTCCGTACCACGGTCCTTGCCCTATGATTACCATACTTTCCAAGAAAGATCTTTGTCATTGCATCTGTGCTTCTTGACCAGTGCTTCTTGAAATTTATGGAAAAGAACAAGAAGGTGAAATTTGGAGGTAAAAATTGACCGTAACACTAAGTAATTAAGTTACTCAATTGTGGAGTGACCATGCAGTCACATGCAACTTTACTGCTAAAAGTTTTGAAAGTGGTCGCGTGCAGAAGTGATACAAAATGCCATACAGATGCAAATTTTATTGACTTTGAATGTAATTTTTGTATTTTAGAAAGGTGGTAGTGCCTCATTGAAGCAAATAGTGAGTTTAAAATCTAAAATGAAGGAAATTTCAGAATATTTTAGGAAATCCTCTAATTTATCTCAGGATATGGAATTACTAGTAAGGGCAATTCTGACAAAATGGCTAGCCATTCGCTGACGAAGACGAAGCAACTTTTGGGAGTTTTTGCCTCAGAATACACCTGTTCCCTGTGTGAATACATATTTTTCTAAGTTATAATGAAAATAAACTAATTTGCATTGTTTTTGCGGAAAAATAACAATCAGGCAGCGAACGATCAATTTCTGTTGGATTTTCCTTTGAGACTGGTTGAATTTTAGTGTAGGCAGGACAAGGACTCTAGTGCGGAGTAAAACAAAGTGTACATAGCATAGATCTCCTGTTCAAGGACTAGCCTAGCCTAGCCAACGCTAATTTTTTAAGGCTAGTGTGTAATGCTATATAGCTACAGTAGTGCAGGTTTCCAAAACTGGGCCTATGATTATATACTGTAGCCTAAATAGGCTAGTGCTTTGATAGACCCCTGTATGGTGTATGTGAATATTTTGTATAAGTCCAATGAATAGGACCTGTGAAAGTGTTCGATATTGAAACCAAAAGAGCTTATGATACTAAAATGCTGGATTAAAGACACAGTGTGTAGGCCTAGACCTACCTCTAACCTAGGCCTACTCAAAGTTTCATGCTAGTGCCTATAATAAATGGTTTGTGAGTTACAGTGTACATTTTTCAGCCATCGTCAGCTTGAGTGTTTGATGGGGAGGTAACAGTGGAGACATTGTGCCAGAATTTCAGATCAATTGTTGAGGTGCTGAACAAAACTGTAGTTAGTGGTGGGCATGATAAGCATGTGTGTGTAGCTAGACTAAGGACTAATTAACAGTTGCTGTTAATCTGAGCCTAAACTACTGTACAGTATAGCCTAGGATGCTGAGGATATTGTGCGTCAATCTTTTGACAAATGTTGTGACAGTAAAAAAACTTTCAAAACATTCTATAAGGAATGAAACTTCCCTGCAATGTTTTCTAAGTTCTGTCTTACTTATTGTGCTCTGTATTGGTAATTCTTTGGATTGAACAATCCATAGAAAATGAATTTTGAATTTAAGGTGGCAGTATCAATTGTGGGACCTGAAGAAGGCCACAGTAGAGTCTTCATTTTTCTATAATAATTTTCACAGCAAAGTTTTGTCACTGCAGATAGTATGAGGTAGGGGAGGGAGGGGGGATGTGTTGTCATCCATGTCAGTTTTTTTTTTTTTGTAGAAATCCAGAGCGTTGTAAAAGTTGTAAAACCTGTGCAATTATTGCCATGTCTTTATTTTCAAAGCTGGATGAAAGAAGAACTCAAGAAGAAGCTAAAGAACATACATAAATTGCAGAACTTGATGAGACTGACATACCCTCATGGACGAAAAAAAAAAAACAAAAATGTGAAAGATAAGATGCTGGTTAAGGAGATAAGAGAGATGTACCCTGCCCTCTTTGAAACAACTGAGGTACTTCATTTAGAGTTTCATTATTTATATGACACTTTCATGGGGGCAACACAAGAAACTTTTCAGGAAGTGAAAGGTCCCTGTCAGCAGTGCTTTAGTCCCCTATGAACACCCATTGAAAGTCTCATGACACTATATGCCACTGTGCAGGTACCCTGTTCCCCTGGATTCGTCAATTTTCTCTAATAGGGAGCTAGGCTCTACACCCCTTCCCTTTTCTCACTTTCTGGTGCCACCCTTGTGTGGTGTTTTCTTTTGATAGTGTAAAGTGGACCATGTATGACGAACTGAATCATGATACCATGACCAGTAGAATATTTGTTATACAGTCTAGTGTTAAGAAACAGCCATAGCAAATTCTCCAATAACAGCCCACATAAAGGATAATTAATCCAGATCAGTTAGCAAATTGAACTGACCTTCTGTGACCATGTGTAGTTTGTTGACAAGCAGTTGGATAAGTTTTGGAAAAAAAATTACATATTTCACCAATCAATAATACATTAATCTAGTAAGGAAGCAGAATCTGTTCAGTTAGCTACCATGAGTACTTTCTCCAACAGCCCACTATTGAACATGAAATAGTACTCTTTGTTCTCCACAGATTTTCCAGGGGGGCACGTGCAAAGTGCATACGCGATCACTAATCACCTTGATTCCCACACAGATATAAAGTTATTCCCTGCCAAAAAGGAAAATGTATAAAACTTTTTGCTCCCAGTATGAAGGAGGGATTTTTTAGGAGGGCGGTCACTATTTCGGGGGGAGGGGGGAGCAATTTTCACTGGGGGATGGGCTACCTCCTAAGACCCCACGTGGAGAACACCGAGTACTCTAAGTCAGACATGTTTAAACTGTTACCAAAAAGGCTCCAGAGTAGGTTTTATACCAACATGCCAAAACAGTTAACTTGATCATGAGCTCAAAAGTTGGTTCATTAGCACAGACCTCATCGAAATGCGGTCCTGATCTATCACACTACTGAAAACATCAAAAGATCAATCGTACTGTTAAGAGATCAAGATCAGTGGTGCTATTTAAAAAAAATGATATGAGAGAACCTTTGTGCTTTTCTTTCACCTTCATTCACAAGAATATGATGCTTATCCCCATTGATGTGTGTATTTGGGATGTCATGAGGCAATTTTAGTCAAGTTTAAAAGTAGTTTGTAATTGAACCCCATACTGCCAAAATTATACCTGCACTGATGAACTTGTAACCGTTTTCATTTTTCAGTTACACCATGAATTCCAGAGAATAACAGGAAAACAACTAATGCCAACTCTTCATAAAAGCTTATCTGAAATAGCTTCAAAAGTGTTGACTTTAGCAGAGAAGAAAGAACATCTCAAACAGTTTGTGAAAGCCTTTGAAGAACAGCTCACTATTGACCATGACCGAAAAGCAGATAAAAATAATGTAATGAGTCTGTTAATACCAATTAAACAAGTTTTTATTGGACATATATCTCAATAATATTTAAAAGGAATGGAATGGGTGATACAAATCTTGTTAAAAAGACAATCGTGGGTATTACTTTCACTTTCATAAATATGGTAATTATGCAAGAGGAATTTGTTTGTTTGAATTCTAATGAGAATACTTAAAGTGATCCATCTTCATCTACTACAGGTAATCAAGAGGACACTTCAATGAAATTCAGTATGTGTTACAATGTAGAAGCTTCAATATGGTCATGACAGAACAAACTTATAGAATAGAATTTTGTCTCCTTTTTATTCCATTCAGAACTCCAGAATGCTTGTGCTGTTTTGGTTTTGGCAAACATGCCAGCAACAACTGATATCATATCTAAAGAAAGTGGGAAAGGCTTGGTGAGTTGTTTGACTCATTGATTTATCCTGTACACATTAAACCACTGAAAATACTAAAAGGTTTGCAAGTTCGGGGCAGTAAGACCTCAAAAACTCTGAAATTCCGAATGAAGCATGAAGAAGTTATATTTAAGGAGTTAGTTAGATGGGATTTAACGACACACCAACACGATTGTGTTATATAGTGTTATATAAAAGGAATAAATGACATTTGGCAGACTATTATTAGTGAATAAACCGTCTAACCGACTCCAAATAACGGACCAGGAGAAGCTGAGTCCATTATTTTGCCTAATTGGGGGTCGAGACCGTTTATGAGACAATAATAGTCCAACAAATGTGGTTTCTTCCTATTCCCATCCCTAAAAAATGTGAGGAAACTTTCATTTTTATCAGTTTTAATGTTTACTGACCATGTGTTGTGGAAAAGCAGGTCAGTGATTAACCAGTCAGACGTAGGATTCTCAATAAAGGATGCTTAGAGGCAGAATTAATAATTATGTGCAAGCCATCCCTTCATGACATTATTGAATAGAAATAGGATTGAATTTCATTTACAGAAACGCAATTGACCTGTCACAATTGGTGTCTTTAGTCTGCCTACCTGAAAACATATTCTTGGGCAAAACAAATTGTGCAAATTCCTCATTGTAACAAATCCAATTCAGTTATTGTTTGTCATCATTTGTTCTCTTCGATTCTATACATTTACCATCAAATGGCAGTAGTGTGAGCAGTTGTTTCAAGATGAGTGTATTTAATTCTTACTCTTCTGGCTGTAGACACTCAGCCTTATATATCTATTCTTAAGACATTTTACACTCACCGATGAAGATTTCTAGAGTCTGCATGACTTCTTAAGGGGTACATGTCCGCTACCATTTTGTGTAGAGGTAGAGGAGTGGTAACAGGTCAAAGTGCACGTGCATGAATTTTGGTGCAAAACTAATTCTTTCCAACTCTTTTGTCCTAACCCTAATTAGGGCCTGCGTCATCCGTTAGTCATCCGTTGGGTCAACATTGTTACTTTTTGTCAACTATGTTATAAAGTGATTCAATCTTATTACAATTTTTTTGGTAGGTCCGCCATCTTGAAGTGCGCCCTTTAAATGGAAATCCGCTTTTCTGCCTTCAAATCGCTCTGAAAAAAAATTGACATAAACCGCATAGCTAATGTAGTATATCCTGTAAATTTCAAGATAATAAAATGACCGAAAGTATTTTTAAAAAAATTATTCAAATTTGACAGGATCGTTAGGAACGGAATATTAGGACATCTTTTTAGGGATATACGTAAGGTCACCTGTGTTGCAATATTAGGGGCTATTTCGACATACTACCGGGCGAGGGACATGAGGGGTGGCTAGTTCGAACGTTTGGGTGTGCCCGTACACCCCCACTCCAGGGACCACCCCCTAAACCCTTTCGTTTTCGAGTTATCGGCAAAAATGATGTAGTTTACTTTAGGGGTTAGAACGTTTGAGATTTTGGCGAAGTGAAATGGGGAAAAATTTTCCCGTTGACCTTTGACCTCGAAATTTTTACCACATGTAGGACAGGTGAAGGGATGTTAGCCCTGAAAATGTCAACTTCCTATGACTTCCGCTTCCGGTTTTTCTAGGCGGTTTAAGTTTAAAAATGCAAAATTTCAAAATTTTATTTAAATAAGGGGGAACGTGTGCCGAAAACGAAAGTTAGGTCACTTGTACTTTTGAACATGACCTTTCGTGTCATGCTAAAAGCTCAAACGTCATTTTGAGGACAAAATAAAGGCCCAAACACCAAGATGGCGGATACCGCCATTATAGCCATAACCCTAGGGTTATCGGTTTTTTAGCTCCATCATCCTCGTGCAAGGTTCTATTGAGCTGAAAATTCTACCTACAAGAGGGTCTTCCCTAAGCTATAGGAGGGTACCAAAATGCACTCTCTACTGACGTCACATCCGGTTTTATGAACAATTCAATGTTAAACTTCAGAGGGCTGTTTTGACCTTGTAATAGTTTGCAGGAACTTCAAATTTATTGTGATGCTAGACTGTGTCAATGTCTACTGCATTTTTGGCGTTTTAAGACTTACCTTATTCTGACCGGAAGTGACGTCCTTTTTCCTTTAACCTTCAATATCTTCAAACATATAACGTATATATATATATGTATAGTTGAAATTTCAATGTATGATGTCCCTTATCCATATCTAATACCTGTAAAAAAATCTAGTCAAAAGCTTGAAGCAACACAAAATGGCGGCGGTTTGAAAATTCGTAATTAAATAGGGAAAAAATTGTTTAAAATAAAAAGAAATTACTTCCGGTGAAAATAAGTGTATTGAAAAATGTGTAAAATCATGTTGTTTTAATATCCTGAAAAATGGTTCCATTGAACGAGGTGAAATTTTTGGAAGGAAAAGGACGCCCCCAATTTGGTCAAAAATCAAAATGGCGCCACAAACATGAAAACTTTCAGTCTGATAGAGTTTGAGACGCTCGTTCCGATGGTGCAATTTTTCATTCCACGTGGTATTTACTTTTTGAGTTAAAACGCTGTAAACTCAATACAGGACGCCCTCTATTTTTATATCTTCAAAACGGTGCAACCTACGAACAAAAAATGACCATTTTCGGATTCTTCTTGTCATTTAACCCCTACAAACCAAAATTTGCGAAGAAAATCGGTCCACTCTTGTGGTAGGCATTAATTAAATGGGCAATGGCAATTCATGTACAAATTTTTCAACATAGTTTTTTTTTAGGGCTAAGGTTATTTAACGTACTTTCCGTTACTCGATTCTTACAAAATACACCTCATATTAAAGCTAAGGGATTGTTCTATCATCCCCTATTCAAAAAGGTAAAAATATTGAGCCTAACTCGAATTACACAACCAGTAGTCGATAACAGCAAATTTAACTTCAAAAACAGCCGCGTTGAACGCCACACGTAACAAAAACAGTGCGTAAATTTCACTTTTACAGTTTTTAATTATTTAAAAAATATTAAACACATCTTCAATGGCAATTTCTTTACCCTGTTGATTGGAGAGTGCATTGAATAATATTGTGTAAAAAATTTGTGTTCAAATAACATGTGGTTACAAAGATCTGTGGAGCGCCAATTGACCATTTATTTCAGACAAGTTTTTTTAACGATTCCAAAGATGGAAACGGGGGAAAATGTTTACCAAATCACCAAAAATTCAACATAAATGGAAAAATTCTGAAACTCATACCACGTATAGAACGTTCTTTTTTCTTTCCAATGCTGCTTTTGGCTTTTTCATAACTCACTCACAAAGGCTAAACAAGGCGTAACAACCTTGCAAGTGTAATGCGCAGCAAAATTTGGCCGAAATTTTGTGTTACGATGTACGGCAAAAATTGTGTATCCATTTATGTCTTTCTTTAAAATTAAACGTGATTTTTCAAATTCGAGAGGGGGCTGTAGTCAGGGAGAAGGGGCTAATAACCTCAAACTTACAGGAATCATAGCCACATATCTTCTCTATGACATATATAAGTCATCTTTTCGTGGCCTTTATCACCTAGGAGATATAACATCTTTTATTACAAAATCAGGCAAAAAAAAAAAAAAACTATAAATAACTAAAAAAAAGTTTTTTTTTTTTTTAAACTGTGGGCCCTTAGTGTAACTTGTACCGGAGGGGCCCTTCTTCAAATCACATTTGGAAGTATCCGCCCACGTATGAGAGATATGCGTGCATTTTATGAATAAAGGGTACCGTTTTTGAACTCAAGTCTCTAAATACCCCTGAAAAGTAATTTTTAGCGTCATGCAGTATTGAGTTAGTCATTAGCTGTCCCCGACCCCTCCCGAGGGGCCATTTGGGGGCGTCGAGTAAAGTATCCTCCAAAATTCACAAAAGTTTGCTGCCTGACTCATTCTGACCCGCCGATTTCAAATCCGAAATTCGTTTTTACGTATCATTCTTGTACCTCGAGTTAGAAGCCCTCATGGAATTGCACAAACTTCACGGTGGGGTGGTTTTAGATATGCAAATTTCGAAAACGATGACGATTTGAGCAACAAATGGGCTTATTGGGTCCCATGGGCTGATGAAACTGTGCTACTATTACACCAGATTGTCTTCTCTTTGATTTATCGGGAAACGCCTTCAACTTTGACGGGCCCTCATGGCCCACTGCATTGAATGTTTCTACTGCTTTTTTATGGTTGGATAGAGGAGACTTTTGGCTTTTCAAAAACATATGCATTTTATATTAGGCTACTAACATGTTCAGTTTAAAGATACGATTCCGATTGGACCTCTTAAATGTCGGGTGCAAATACGCTACGTTAGGACCGGAGAATCGACCCGCCTCCGGGAAAAGCCCCTCCCTGAAAACGAATAAGCCACACATGGGCCTATGTGCTCTGTGAATTTCATGTTTGTGGCCCTCTCCCACTAGTCACTGGTTGGCTGCAAAGTAGCAAAAATGCGTTTTTTCCAATATATGCTTACACCCATTGATGGACTTGCTTCCTCCGGATATTTCGAAAAGCGAAGGTGATGTGACGTTGAAAATTCCTTTTTTGAAATCAGCGCATCCGAAAACCCCCGGATACTGATTTCCATGACAACAATTTCTTGGGAACATGTTTCCCCCACCCCCTTTTCCCCCGTCCCCAAGAGAAAATAGGATGTCGAACACGACAATACTATTTTTGCAATGGAGGCATCCCAAAACCCCTAAATAATGATTTTTATTGGCATAAGAGCTTGGTAACAAGTTTCTCCCCACCCCCACAGAGCTCCACCCACACTTCCCCAGGTTAGAATCGAATTTTGAGTACGAAAGTGATATTTTTGAAATAAGCGCATCCGAAAACCCCCGGAAAATGATTTTTATTCCAGTAAACGCCTTGGAACACGTTCCCCCACCCCCATTACCCCACCCCTAGGGGAAAATCGCATGTCATGAAAACGCTTGAAAATAACATATCAGGTATAATCGATGGCGCTTATTACGAATCAGAGCTTTATTTTTTAATCATGGCCTCCAATTTTGAAATATGGCGCATTGAAATTTGGACCCTGGGAGTTTTTGGCCCCTAACTCTTTAGAGGAATAAGATATGCCAAATCTAACTTCATATTCGACTACCCCTTACAGCAAGCTTTAGGCAATTCGGTGAGATTTGATGTTTTCGAGCTGAAAAAAGCATGGACTATATATATATATATATATATATATATCCTTGGGGTTTTAAGGGTCCCCCCTGGAGGTCATCTCTCAGATCATCCCCAAAATTTGCACACCTAGGTATTCGACTATGCTGATCCCGAAAATGACATTTTTAATTGTATATCTCCCTTCCCTGCTCCGGGAGGGGCGAGAAGGGGGTTTGAGTGGCCCCCTCAGATCGGTATGAAAGTGACAGGGTGGGGTAAACTCGACCCCCTGATCTCAAAAATAATGGTTTCAGCGCCCTCACTTGCGTGCTTCAGTCGTTATTCGTGTATAAATCACTATCCCTATGGGCCCTGTGAATTTTGTTTTTTGCCCACTCTCAGTAGTTGCTGTTTGTACGCAAAGTTGCAAAAACGCGTTTATCCCGTATGTGCTAACACTACGTCATTACGACTTGCCTATGTTGTAGGGGCCCATTATCTCCAAAACAATACGCCCCTGGACCAAAACTGGTCTACATATTTAAAAGCACACAAGGGCGCATTG